>CM043123.1:42822498-43055955 GCA_023701765.1 Hylyphantes graminicola
ATTATTTTAAATGTTTAAAGCTTGTTTTAAGGAGAATAACTTGTTTTAAAATACTTTGTGTGAGTAAGAACACGTCTTTAAAATAAGTTATGTTCAAAAATTACTCATTGTGGTAAAATAACTGGTCTTTTTTGTGTCCAATATTTTTAAAAATAATAATCTTAGATTGTTCGATGATAGGGTTCCTATTCAGATTAAATAGATTTTTTTAACTTCGTATATTATCTATTTATAATAACAAAAGAGTTGCAAGAACTTCGTAACAATTATTTGACATGAAAGGATAAAAACAACGGACAGAATACTTTGAGTCAATATAATTCAATAACAAAAGTAAAAAATGCAATAAACAATTCAACATTCAAATAACTATGCACCAATATATATAAATAATAGAAAACCGTACCATTTAACTGAAAATAAAACATCATTTATTGAGAGCAATTATTATCAAGTTGATAAAAGCTGAAATTGCAAATTCTTATACATTATATATATTTTTTTATAAAATTAGATATAATATCTACGCTTCAAACAACTTTTCCAATTTACTCACAATTCAATGCTTAAACAAAAGCGAAAAACAGCAAATTAACATAATAAGATCAAATAATTAGAACGAAGGATTATAAATTATAATGTCTAGAGGCAACTAATATGTACCTTTGTTATTTCAGATAAATTCTTCCCAGGGTGATGCGAGTATAATTTATTCCCTATCCTGGGCACCAGGGGATATCAACTGCTTAGTTGCTGCTACATCCAAAAATGGAGTTTTCATATGGAATCTCAAAAAAGGAACGACTCAAAATATAGATGATGTAAGTTATGATTATTATCTTTTAAATTATAACTAAATTTCTTAGTTACAGCGTATGTTAAATCAAGAATAATGATTAGAAATGATTTGGAATTTAACAATAACACTTAGGGGTGAATGGACGCGCTGGATGTCGGGTCTCCAAAGCAAAGTGCGTCAGTGTTAATATAATGAAGAAGAAAGTATTTTCTCTGCCACATTTCTCCGGCTGTATTGAATATTTTTACAAACGGATGTAAGTTACCTACATTTATTATCTAAAAAAACAGTTTGTAAAAATATTCAAATCAATTTCCGGAGAAATGTGGCAGAGAAAATAGTTTTCCCCCTTGGATTAACACTGAGGCACTTGAGTTTGAAGAACCGTGATCCAGCGCATTCATTCCCCCTTAAGAGAGATGGATCGGCGAAACAAATGAAATAATAGAGTGATGTAAGTTATCAGTAAAAAAAACTTAGGAAAATAGTATTGTAATTCCAAATTAATTGAACGATCTCTCATCTAGATTTATGTTGGATACTGTCATTTGAGTTTACAGAAAAAGCGCTATCTTGCAAGTTTATTCTTGTTCCAATACTTCCTTATTTCATTGGTGTGAGAAACCAAATTCCTACTTAAATTTACCAATTGTGTGCAAGTCTGGTAAGTACAGCTCTTTTTTTTTTTACAGTGGCCTGAAATAGGATCATAAACATAAATTCACCAAGTATTATAAATTTATTATAACTTTCATTCACGTTAAATAATTGCAACAATTTAACTGACAGAATCAGTGCTGAAAGTGTGGGTAGACGCGGGGTGACGCGTCACCCCACTTTTCAAGAAAATGGCTATCCATCTCCCCACTTCTTATGACTCTCAAATCCATAATCCATAGATGGGGGATGGGGCATGACATTCTAATTGAAGGCATCCCCACACTTATTTTTTCCCACTTTCACCACTGGACAGAATATGCAATTATAAATTAGTTTGAACCAATTAGTTTCATGTAAGTACCGTTTTTAGTTACTAGATTTTTTTTATAATTAGTGAACGAAATTCACTTAGCTTATAAAACATGAATGAATGTGTAAAATGAGCAGACATATGTAACTTTTTTTATAGATTGTAAATTATTGAATGCACCTAGAGAAATATGAGGTAAAGTTTTTTAAGTGTTTAAGTTTTGCTCAACGAATCAGTTTCCTTTTTTTTAATCTTAATTGTGCCTGATAATTACACCAAACTCTATATATCATAGTTTCAGCTTGATGCAAGAAAACTGAGGTATATAATTAATATTTCACGCATTAATTTTTTCAAAGATAAATTACCTACGATCTATTTATTATTAACTTTGTTTTTTCTGAACTTTTTATTCTGCTTTAGATTTTTTTTACTGTTCAAAATTTCTTCTTACTAACAATAAAGTGAAAAATTAATTAAACCTAAAGTCAAACGGTATTTTTTTTTATAACCTTACTCTGTGACATGGAAAAAATACTGATCAATGACCCTCAAAATAAGTCTTTTTAAAATTTTAACTTTAGAAATTGAAAGATATTATTTTTATTATTAGTATTAAAAGTTATGATTTTGTTTTTCACAAAAACAAATAACTGATCATTTAGAAGGCTCAGTAGAAGTAGCAGGAGGCTCTAAATTTGTGTGGTTGTTGTTTTTCTAATTCGGACGACTAAGAAGATGTAAACTTTTCCTATTGTTCAACGGACTTTTGTCAGGTGGTGGTGTTTCTAATGCCACTCGGTAATCCAAGCCCGGAGTAGAGAACTACCCGATTTTAAGGCGAAGAGGGCGGCTTCCCTTTTTTATTGAGCGCCACAAGGGAGGAAGTCCGACTTTTGCTCGTCAGTATGACACTTCCGTTTTACATGAAGGTCCCTTTCACACATCCATTCTCACTCGCATATCGGAACTTTGATCCATATCAAAGGCCGATAACCCCCTAATCTGGTAACCCCAGAGGTATTAATTTGGTATGGGATCATGGAGACTTTGTGACCACGACATACTTAACGTCATCTTTAGCCGAATACAAACGCGATCCAACAACCTTGCGAGCACCGCCGAGGACAGAATCCACATGCGAGCACGACTGACCGCGGCTCATAGATCAGTGATGTAATACATCATAGATATAGAAATTAGCAAATCTGCCCTTAGGGGAAAAGGCCAGATCTGCTACTTTCTATATCAATTTTCCACCAGTATCCCATAAGGCAGTTCACAAGCCAAAACATCCCGCTCGCCATGGCGCGCCATAAACCACCAGTTGGTATAATGAGATAAATTCGACTAATAAAAAAATATATATTAAAAATTAACTAGATAAAACTATTTGCCAGTTTTGATAGCATAAGTTTATCGCTGAATATGTATTGATAATTTCTGGCAGATATGAAGTATATATTCGTAAAAGAAGCATATTAAAAATGCAATTTTTATAGCATGTAACTCTTCGGCAAAAGCAGTTTTTTTTGCTAACCATTTTCCCATGATGCGTTGCGAAAACGCAAAGAGTGGCTTCATCACGCAATCGCGATGGGCATATTGCCAATTTCTATATCTATGTAATACATAAATGCAAGTTCTCCTTCATGATAAGTTGTACGCGCATGCGTTAACTACGTACCAATCAGATGATTAGTAGATGTCAGATGTTTCCTCTCGGTAAACGTTTGAGTTTGGTGTTTTATTTGCATTTTTTTCTTCAACCAACTATCGCTGAATTTTGAAGATTTTGTGCCGTACACTGATCTCTACGGTTGGTGGATTGCAAATTCACTGAAAGGAGGCGAATTTCCCTTCTATTCGCTATTCTTCAAACACCACAGCACAAAAGCTTCAAAATTCAGCGATCGGTAGTTGAAGAAAAAGTTGCAAATAAAACACCAAACTCTAACGTTTACCGAGAGGAACATCTGCCATTTGCTAATTACCTGATTGGCCACTTATCTAAATGACGTCAAGCCGAAATATATAGTTAACGCATGCGCATTCAACTTTCTAGACAAGCAAACTTGCTTTTAAGTATTACGTACATAGATTTAGAAAGTAGCAGATATGCCCATCGATTGCGCAATCCCGTTCAACGCAATACAAACCGCGCGATTGTGTGATGAATTCACATTTCGCTGCTTTTGCAATGTATCAGGGGATACTGGTAAAAAATGCTTTTGCCGAAGAGTTAAATGCAATAAAAACTACATTTTTAATATGCTTCTTTTATGAATATAGACCTCATGTCTGTCCGAAATTATCAATTCATATCCAGCTATAAACTTATGCTAGCAAAACTGTTAAAAAGTTTTAATTAGTTAATATTAAATATTTTTTATAAGTCGAATTACCTCATGGTGCCATCTGGTGGCGTATGACAAGGGCTTGCGAACTGCCTTATGGGATACTGGTTCACAAGTGGCTTCAAGAAAAGTTCCAATTTCCCTTGTACTTTAAATATCATAAATGAACAGCTGTAATAAATAAATAGATGATTTCGGCCTATATTTAGGCTTTATAAGATGTCTTAGTATTTTTTTTTTTTGTATTGAAGAAAAGGTACATGAATAAAATTCTTAAGTTAATTCGGAAAACGCTAAAGTGCAAATGGATAGCCTTCCGAAACTGATATGGGAGACGTATTTGTTTACTTAGATTTCGCCTGAGGCTTTTTGATAAAGAACCACTTCATATTGTTGGTTACAGCAGAATATATTATACTATAGTATTATTTAGAGATTGCCGGAAGTAAGCTAAATACATCTCAACAAACATGCCAAGTTTAGATTTTTTGTTTGTAAACAAATCAGGAACTACTTCCATGAAAATTTCAAAACTTAATAAAAAAAAACTATATATACGTTTAATAAACTAAATGTAGGTAAAGAGAGCTGAGAAAGTTTGTTTTGTAACTTTTTCTCAATTAAATTTGGCTTAAGTAAGAAATAGGTCTAATTAACTATGTTTGCCAACATTTTCATGAAAAAAATGGTTATACAGCAGTGGCGCCCGTGGTCAAAAATGTTGGTGCAGAAAAGGCATCGCAACCCCCCCTCCCCCTACACACAGAGAAAGTTTTGTTCGCTGAACATAAATTAAAAAGCATATAACTCAAAAAGTATACAAGTTATATAAAATAAAACTTAAAATTGCTTTAAGTAGATTTAAACAAATCGGAGGTTCCATTTTTCAGCGAAGAACAAAGAAATATTAAAACTAAGAAACAAAAGCATTCCGTTCACACCGAAAAAATAACAATCATTTGAACGCCAAAGCGATGAAGAGTTCAAATTTTTTATTTCCCCATCATCGCACATGGCCTAACACGTGTTTGGCGCCCACCAATCATATCAGGGAATTCCAACTGCACCCAAAAAACATCTTTCCAGCTGCACTCCGCGCCTTAATCCATTTAATTGTACCTGGATTTAACAATGTCGTCATGGAAATCCGGCTCGCGTCCCACGGCCCTTTTCTCATTTCTCTTGAATGGCTGCAGGATTGGATTATAAGCATGCAACTCATTTGATACCCAAATAGGTATTTTTTTATCGATCTCCACTATTTAAGCGGAATTTTCATTTTTGGAGTGAAAGCGTTGTATTATAAAAAATATGCTCCTTTGACAAAATATAATAATGGATTTAAATTATATGATTGGATTTGGGATTATGCATTAAACTGAATATTTAAGTACATCCTGGCTGTGTTTGCTGTATGCCACGAGTCGTCACTGTTATATAGTAAAACTTCTACAACAGACCACCTCTATTAATCGACCACCTCCGCAAATGTGCAATTTTTCAAGGCACTGAATTTTTTCTGTATATGCTTGTAGTCCAAGAACCAGATGCATAGGATAACGTCTGAACCTTAGATTGATCTTTAAAGCGTCTGGGAAAAGTTTCGTCCAGCGGAAAGTGTCTAGCTACATTAGATATTAGGATTTAACAATATTTTCTAAACCATACATAAAAATAGGCTCTGAGAAAATGAGACAAGTTGACTTATATTTTACTACCTTTTGCACCCAGTACCTGGACACTAAAAGTATATGAAAATACTGCCTAATCCGTTATATTTCATTGATGGGAAAGTAACAAAAGCTTGGGAGCCATGTGCTCTTGGACTATTTAAGTGTATACGGGAAAACTACTCAAACCAATTGGTATCACTACTAAAGCCAATTCATATGCTTCTTGGCATGTTTTCATATTGAACGGTGTTGAAACCGAACATGATATGTAATTTTGATTCTTAAAGTCTATTATATGAAAATATTAAGCAAATGAGGTGCATTCTATTAGTTGTTAAATTGTTTTATGTTCATGAAATAGTTATAAAAGAAAAGGTAGTAAGGAAAAGTTTCTAACTTTTGGAGATTTTTATTGTTATTGGAGGCAAAAATAAATTCATGAAGAATAAATATTTTCCTGATTATGAAAGGCACATGAAAATGAAAACCCTGTGAAATAAGTGTTTTTCTCTGCCGCTACAAGAAAAAAGATTGTATCTGCCAAAAACTTAAATAATGAAAAACTTATTTCATCAAATATCTAGTATACTATATATTTATAAGTTTGAATGAATGTGCAGATTAAACTAGGAATTATATAAAGTATCTGGTTATTATAAGTTATATTATCCAATTTTTATGTGTATTGATGTCAATAATTCAAAAGTACCAAAATTGCTGATATGGTCTTTTATGCAGCGGCAGTGCTGTAGTCATTGCTGAGACAGATTACAGATGCATTTTGTCTGTGACTTTTTACTTTTATTGAGTTTATTGGCTTTCGATGAGTGATATTTCACTCTAAATGATCCTAGTGCTTTTCCATAACTCATTTTTCAAAGAAATATGTCAACTGTCTGTCCGGCTTTGTGGATATTTGTAGGAATGCTAATTGTAGGTTTTTTTTAATATTTTAGCATGAGAAAAATACTTATGTCTATTGTGTTGCATGGAATCAAAAAGATTCAAGGAAAATTGCATCTGGTGGAGGTGATGGAATGTGGTATGTACTTTTAATCAAGCACTTCTAAAGTTGTGTTATAACAAATGTATTTTCATGCAAGTTTTATATTTTAAGATGCCCAATTTTAGGATGTTTTAATATTTGATTAAAACTGTAAAATTGAATGTCAAAATATTTAAAAGTTTATCCGATGGGGACATTTTTTAATATTCACTGTTAAAAAAAGTATTCAGAGTGTCAAATTATTTTCTTTGCGATGTACGTCATAATTGAAAATGGTCTTTATCCTGTGTATTGATGTTGGTAAAAACCAAATAGAAATATTGATTTTTTTAAATTAAAATGAACATATTTTTAGTATGATACACCAGTCTGATGGCAAATTACTTCAATCTTTTAAACATCCGTCTACTGTGTATGGATGCGATTGGAACCCAAATAATGAGTGAGCTCCTTTAAATTTAAACTCTTTATTTTTACTTATTAATTTATGTCAACCCTTTGCTCATTTAGATAATTTTTTTTATTACTATTTTAGGAATACTATAGCAACAGCATGTGAAGATGGTCAAATACGAATATTTTATGTTGGAAGTGGTACTGACCAGCCATTAAAGATACTTTCAGGTGCAGTATAATTATATAGTTATGTTGAAATAAATTTGAAATAAGACATTTCTGGTATCATATCTAACTGTCTATTATTGAATTCGTCTATTAAAACAAATAATTTGGAATCTTTGTTAGATATCAGTGTCTGATTTTTAAAGCTGTTCTCTAATTTTACATAATTTTTAGATTACAAAATTTTTTCTTGCATTCAGAATCTGAATACTCTAAATTTATTCCTGAAATTATTAACATTACAAAAATGTATAAATTATTTTATTTATTGTAGGTCATGAGGGAAAAGTATTTAGAGTAAAGTGGTCTCCTTTAAAAGATGGTATACTCTGCAGTTCCTCAGATGACTGGTAAAATACATACGACTTTTCAAACAAAACTTTATAATCTTTATTTTGGTGTTGTCAAAGATTTTTTTGACTAATCATTTTTTAATTTTATAACTTTTTCTTGTAGCAATATCCTTGTTTTATGTAATTTCAGACAAAATGTGTGTTCACAGCTCAGTTCGTGTATGGAGCTATGCAAAGGGAACCACTATAAGAGTTCTGGAAGGTCATACAAATTTCACTAGGGGATTATTTTGGAGTCCAGAACTTCCAAATATTATTTTATCAGGAAGTTGGGATTCCACAATCCGAGTATGGGACATTTCTGATGGGGCTTGCTTGGACATTATTGAAGACCATGGTGCTGATGTATATGGTAAAAACAATGTTTTATTGCTTCCTCTTTTCTTGTAATTTTACAAGTTTACAGTATTAAGTTGTTGGTTTTTTTTACTTTTTACAACTATATAATTTATTATGCAATTCATTTTAGGTCTTGCTTGTCATTCTGAAAGACCATTTGTTCTAGCAAGTACATCTAGAGATTCAACTGTTCGCTTATGGTCAATGTTGCCATTAGTCTCGTCCATCTATATTAAAATATTGATTTCACATCCTTTGAATGAAGTGTTTTCACCTTCAGGTGAGAAAACTAAACTTAATATAATATGCTTCTCTTTGGAATATTTAAAGAGCATTGCTGATAATGTATGCTTGTTTTTAGGAACTTGTAATTTACAAGAAATTAAAAGGACTCGTTAAAACATTGCGTAACAGAACCAGTGTAAAAATTATTTTATAGACTTTTGATTTAGCAACAATATTTTTAGCTTCCTTATCTTCCTATATTTAATCTTCCTTAAATGTATAGAATTGGCACTTTAAAGTTCAAGTTACATGCATTTGTAACTTATATGTTTATAATCCTCTTCCTGATCCTCAAAAAATATTATAGTTTTTTATCACTAGTTGAGTTAGGTGTGATTCACATTTATATTTCTAGATAACTTGTGATAATATTCCATGTTATTAATGAAAATATATTTTATAGAGTTTTTTCTAAATCATATATTTTGATATAATTACTTTTGAGTGTTTTTACTAAACTTTACTTGTTTAATTGTTTACTTTACATAGTCACTTTGTCAGTTCTATTTCTTTTCCAATTTTTCGTATGATGTTATGTAGCAATGGGATATGTTCTAAGATACTGTTTATGATTTCTGGATTCATTATTGAAATAAAATATATTTTATTTTTATCTTACTTTAATTTCTTTAACAAGTCTTAACAGTCAGAGCTTGTTTGTGTATTCTATTTTGATGGATTTAATTATTTTTCATAAATTTAGCCAACCAAGATGTTGGGGATTTAGATGAAAGTTTTGGACTATATGGTTCCCAATCAAAATCAGTAAAAGATATTTTGTCAAAATCTGAAAATAAATATACTCTTGAAATTTGGCAAGCAGTATCTGCCTTATTTTGTGTAAGTTATGTTTCTTACTTTGGAGAAAATTGTCTTGCTTTTTGTTGCATTTCGCTTTTTTGAAATAAATTTATATTGGTATATTTGCACTTATTTGCTTTCACACTGCATCCAGTGTATCTGAGTGCATGCAAATTTCTAAATTTATCCAAGAACCCAACTTCGGTATATATATTCTAACTAAGTTGTATCTGATACATGGCATATAATTGCACGGGGGAAATTTTCGTAAAACTCATTTAAAAAAGAGAGGCTAAACAAGACTTATAAATACTTTTGTAGTTTGAAATGCATTTACAGTAAGAAACTGTCCTTTGAAAATTATGTAGCTTACTTAAAAAAACATACACAATAGTAGATTTTGTGGCAAACTTCTAATTTTCATAGTTAACACTTATGAAGTATATCCTTGTTTAATTGGTTTTTCAACAGTGTTGTAATTTGCATGTTTTATTACTTAGTTTAAAATTAGAAGATATATGTATGTGTGCCAAATCAATTATAATCATGGATTGAGGCTTATCTTAGTATGAACGCATTGAAATAATTTCTGGAAGGATCAACAAATGTACATAAAAAGACAATTTTTAAATTAAACAATAAGTGCAAGTAATTGGAAAGTGCATTAAAGATTAAGTACTCAAGGACAAAAAAAAAATTGTACTTCTAATTTTTTTTTATATATAGCAGTTAACCTGCCAAGAGCAAAGTATGTTTTTATCAAGTAAATTAGAATATCATATTTGCTAAACTTAGCAATAACATAGCATTCATTCCTTTAGCCACCTACAGGAAGAGACAATCTTTGGAACTTGCTTTCAGTATTAAACAAGCAGGAGATTGATTATGCACATTATAAGAATGGCATTGTTCACAAGACTCATGTTGTCAAGTTAATGACAGTAGGTAACTTATTCAGAATACCATCAACTTGTAAAATCTTTTTAAAATACTGTTTATTGCTGCTTGTTTGAAAATTTATTCCTTTATGTAAAGCATTTTTATCAACATTAGATTTTTTAATTGTTTTTTTATTGTATTCATTACATGAGCATATAAAATGTATTGAAATGAAGCCAATTGAAGTAGGGATGGGAGAGGGTAGTTGATAGCAGGTTAAACTTGAAACTGATAGGTCCTGGTATCAAAGGAAGTAGTTTGTCATACAAAACATGTGTAGCTTTGGTGCAATGTTATTCAAATGGATCCTGTCATTCAATTAGTGCTAAGCCACCAATATATATATTAAAATTAATTTTTGCTGCAGTGTATGTTACGTCTTTTAAACTACAACTTTGACACAGTCAGAAATTAACAATACACTTATGTATTTTCTTTATACAAACTACACTATTTTTACGTGTTCGATTTATTAATATGCTTGTATTTGTAAGCATATGCAAGTTCATTAATTTATCAGATCTAAAAATACTGTGTCATTTAAATTTTGAAAAAAGTTATTTTTTTTATTTAATTTCCCCAGGCAAAAGCTTTAGAAAAGGAGCTTGCTAATGTGTCATTTTTTGGTTGTGGAGTGAATTCATGTGGAAAAAAAGAAAATATCCAAAAAGCTGCTGATTGTTATTTACTTGTCGGAAATTTGAAAAAATATTGTGAACTAAAAGTTCAACTGGGTGAGGTAATATTTTTAAAAACTTTTTTTCGCTATTGGTTTTGTTATATTTTGCTAACTTCTTTACATATTTATGAAATATTTAGAATTATAACCTTAAAATAATCTACAATACCTGTCAAACAATCAGTTTCTATAGCGATTTATTTCTTTATAATTTATTTGGAATCATAGAGGATTTGTGTCATTAGGACAAATCAATTTCTGGTTATTGCCACGCTTGGAACTCGTTTTACATCTCTTCTTAGGGGAGAAAGGTAGGCTAGGTATTCTGACTGATGCATTAGCAAAAACTTCTAATATGTCACATTGGTTCAATTTGCTGACTTGCAGAACATGCTTTCTGTACTGTTATAGAAAGACAAAATAGTTAACCAAAATGTTTAACAATTCTTTGGTGTAATTTTTTCCATTTCATTCTAAAAATGTAAAGTTTTGTTTTTGTGTATTTTTTTATTCTTAAGATTTAAGCAGATGTTATTAAATGTACATGTATAGGCGTAGAAACTCTTCCATTTTTTTAAATATATACTAAAATTATTTTATGTTTTTACTACAGTGGTGTGAAGCTATAGCTCTTGCACCTGGTGTGTCTTTATGCTACTGGAAGGAACTCACAAACAGGTATATATTTTTATTCCTTTAAATTTGTGGTTTAAGCTTGCTGATAAGTTTCACTTTCTCTTAAAGATGATATAGTTGTTGTTTCTGTTATTAACAGTAATACCCAATCAGAAAATGCATCGTTACAAAATTGGAATCCATTACTTTATGATTTTTTCAAATTTTATATCATACATACACGACCAAAACTGTTTGGGGTCCAATGACGAAATTGCCTTTTCCTTTTATCTCCAACGTACTATCCCACAATGAAGTAGTTCCTACATTTTTTTACAACATATGAGTACATGTTTGTAATATTGGTAATATGCCTTTCCAAAATTTTAATGGCACACAAAGAAATCCCACTTAGAGTGATATAGAAGACATTGTCCATCCTGTTGTAATTTTTTTAACTACCTTCACGGGGCTGGGGAGCCCAGTCGGTTAAGCACTCGCTTAGCATGCGGAAGGTCCAAGGTTCGGGTCCGGGCATCGCCAAAATAGCTGCCGACCTATAAACGGCCCGTGCAGCCAAAAATGTCCGACGAATAATACCCCGTGTAAGGGAGTGCACGTTAAATATCCTTCAAAGTCCTAACGCTGCGTACGATGTCGCCCTTAACGGTTACGTTGGGTGCCTATTCAGGTGTTGGCTCGTCACCTGACTGTGGTTCTAAAATACGACGCCCGTCGCCAATAGCCCTCGTGTAGCTCTAATGCGACGTTAATTCAAACCAAACCAAACTAACTACCTTCACCTATATTTTAATTGTTGCATCTTACTGAGCAGTTCAGGAACCTGGATATTTAGTCATCTTCAAATGACCTCCTTTTCAACTGACTAATTAAGCAACCAAAAACCTCAGTTAATGTTATTTAGCTCTGTGTGCATTCCTTTCATAATTCAAAAGATACAAAAGCCAAGTATTATCTAATTACTGGTATCTGATCAGTCAGTTTTTCAGCAACTGCTAATGCACTGATATATGTTTATTTTTTCAAAAAATACGTAACTAAATGTTAAAGATATTATATTTTAAAAATTGCATGATACAATTATTGATGGAATGAGCTGTAAGAGTTAAGAGACTTTGTAGTTTAATGTGTTCATATTTGTTGTTTTTTATGCAGATGGCTCGCATTGCTGAAAGAGGATAATACTGAATTACTTGCTCCATTCTCTATTGCTGTAAATAAATCTGATGAATTAACTCAGCATTTTATAAAGCTCAATGTTTTGGAAAAGGCCCATGTGATATCAATTGCAACGTCTGAAGGCCTTATGCCATGTGGTAGTGCTTCACAAGAACAAAGTCTGAGTAACAAAAATTTTAATGCAAATAATTATGATAAGTGAGTTACACTTTATTAAGTTTAGGTATTAAATGTTTATGTAATACATTGATATTTATAACTCGTATAGAATAAAGGTAAACTTCTAAGTATTAATAAAGTCTATGCTCTCTCGCCTCATCTTCTAATTTTGTAGTTTCAACTATAATTTATGGGTGTTAATTTTTTATTTGTTTAGCCATTTTAATGCTAGCAAAGACTTTCAATGCATTTTTAGAAGAAAAATTATTCATTTATAAAGAGTTAATGTTATGACATTTAATTATAATGCTCAATGTAATTTGTTTGCTCAAAACTGCCAATGATGAAATATACAATGTGTCCAAAATCTTACTGTGTTGAAAGAAAATATTATTTTTAGCTTAATCTTTGAAAGTGTTCAACGACTTGCAGAAATAGAAATGATAGCTGGTTGTCCAATTAAAGCTGCCTGTTGGTTTCTATCTAATGATAATGTTAAAGTGAGTTCTTGAAGGCTATATTTAATAAGTATAATTTTGATAAATATTTGTTCTTAAATTTGTGCATAATGTTTCGAATATATTTTATTTCTAGGAGGCTGTTAACTGCCTATTGAGAGGAAATGAACTTGAACTGGCTGCAAGTTTGTGTCTAAGCATCGGAATTAAAAGTAATTCTTTGAAAATGGCTGTTACTTATATATCATGGAGATGTGTTCGGAGGCAGGAATGGTAAGAATTCAACCACAAGTTTTGATAATTTTTTGTACATTTCATTCTTTTAATACATACTTTAACCAAAATTCTAGTCTAGTTTTATGACAAATGACAGTGAATGCGCCCTCTAGAAGGGAGAGTGTAGGCTTTATAGCCCATTACCCAGCTCTCCAGAAGAGACAGTCACAAGAGAGACACAAAGAAGGACGACACAAACACATAGACAAATAACAACATTTATTGACGAGCACAAACATCCATGCCTTTAGCAGGATTTGAACCCGAGCCCAGCAGCTCCAAAGGCTAGTACACTAAACATTTTGCCAGTGTGCCGGCAGTCTAGTTTTAAATAAAAGCTTCAGGTATTTTGTGGTTCTTCCTGCAGTTGCTTTTTTGAATATATATATTTTTAAATATATATTTTTTTATTATACATATTTTTGAATATATATATTTTTTGTCAAATGCCATAACAAAATATAATTTCTTGTCTCTAAAAATTCAATAGCAATTTTATTAACAGGGACCTTGCAATTGATATTCTCAACCTTTGCACTGGAACTGAACTAGAAAAAATTTCCATTTGTATTAATTGTGAATTATCAGAGACTGAAAGAAATGATCTTCATAGAAAGGTCAGCTTTTTTTTCTGCTTTCAAAAAAGTTATTGAATCATTAATTTTTCTTTTTTTTTTATAAAATTTTTATTTTTTAAATTTTGAGGGTTATAGATATCCAAAGCAATCAAATGTATATTTTTAATGTTTTTTTATGTTATATTTATGTCCTAATGCTAAAAAATTCCACTTGTACATCCTATTTTTTTACAAAAAAAATTTATTTTATTACAAAAAAATATGACCACATAGTTTGTATCGTAGAAAAATAAAACTTGTTTGTTTCTATTTTAGGCAAATTTACCATCTGTTGCGGAATGTGAAAAAATTGCTGATATTGAATATCAAAATCAGGGCCCAATTCTTAAAATTATTCAGTATTACCTCCTCTCAAAAAACCTTAAAAAAGGATTTGATATTGGCTTAAAGTTTGTAAAAAGTAAGCCCAATTTTCATTAAATGTATATTTGTAGGAGTATTATTTATATAAATAATCCACCACGTATTGATTAGATTTAATCTGATTTTTAAACTAAAAGCTGATGGTTTTCCTATTAATATTTTTTTTTTAACTTAATACATTAATTGTAACAAATAGTAACTGAAACAGTGTTTTTGATTTTGCAGTCAATCATATTGTTCGACAGTATTTTATATTTGTTTTATAAACACACAATAAATTTGCAGCAGTGAAAACAACATTTCTCTAATTCTTGTTATTTTCTATGATTTTTATTCCAGATGCGTTATCGGAAACAAATTGGAATTTGGAGCAGCTGTGGAAACTGTTATATGTGATGAGTTGTGTTAATGGCCATTTGCTGCAAGACATTTTATTTGATAGGTAAGTTTTAAACTAGCCTCTTATAAAGTCATAGTTTCTTAATTTATAGTTTTTAAGTTTTAATAGTTTTTTTAAAAATATTCTTATCTTTTCTAGAAGTCGATTTGAACTTCAAGTTTATGGAGCATACTTGGGTGCTCTTGTTGCAATCAGACAACGATTTAATCCTATAGTAGTGCCATTATTTTCTTGTGCAATGTAGGTTTATTTTAAATGTAAAATGTATTATTTGTATTGTCTATTACTTACAATACTATAGACATTTGAAAAAAACTAAAATTCTTATATATATATAAATATGCTATGTTCATTATTTCTACAAATTGTCCTTATATATTTATTATTTTAAAATACATCATCAAAAATTTTGTTTCAAAAAATATTTTTGTTTATACCTATAAAATAAGTTTTAAGTATTTTCCTGCTTCTTTTAAAAAATTAACATAATTAGAAATAAAGTGGAAAAAAAATATAAGCCTTGTTAATTTTTAATTTTATTAGTTTGGACTAAATTTAAAAGTTATAGATGACTATAAAAAACAATATTACATTAAATTTAACAAAGTATTTTATCTATTTTTCAGAAGCCTGATTAGAAAAGTTCATAATCAAAACTTATCCATTAGTGAAGAAATTGTGTCCTCTGAAATGCATTCTTGGGTTGTTTCAAGTTCAGACTCTGGGTATAATTTATTCTACTGTTAGCGGGTAAACTAGCAGTATTTGGACTATTGACTTAGACCATTGTTTTAAGCACTCTATGCCTCTAACCTATCAGAAAGTATTCTAAAATTCTTATTATTTCATTGTAAAATTGGTCCAATTCATTGTTGAGGTAATTTCAGTTTACCTGCCCATGGCATTCTTGTTGTATATATTTTTTTATTTATAATAATAAGAATTTTTCTTCTAATTAATTGAAAAATGACTCGTAACAATTTTTGGTAAATTCCTTGTTTCGGTGGACGGCGACTTTTTATTTCTCGCCAAACTTGTTGGCGAGAAAACACCTCGTAGTGATGCGTGATTGGACGTTGCTCTCTGAAAACGCAAAGTCAAACAACGGCGGATCACGTGACGTGACGCTGTTCTGGCAGCGTTGTTTGGAAACAATGGCTGCCATTTTCAAAATCTGTTGCACTACAAATTACAACAATGTCAAATGTGACGGTAATTTCAGCCACGTTGACAATTAACCGACGATAAAAGTATGCAAAATACAGCAAAAAAAAAATTTTTTTTAAAATAAGAAAAATAAATACCGATAATTACGCATCGAATTTTCAAATTTAAACAATAAACGTAGACCGTGCGGCATAAATCCGTAATCTTTTCCGTTGTTATTAAAGGGTTTAAATTAAAGAAATTATACATTTCGCATTTAAGAACAATAATTGAGAAAATTTTAATTAAAATGCAGTAAATTTACACTTTTTAGAACAACTAATTATCAGAATAGCAACATCGGAAAGCACGGCAGCACCGGAAATACGATGCATCGCAACGTTCACAACTGAACGAATCCAAACAAAATATAAGCAAAAGTGAGTCATCATATTGAAACCCCCTCCTTTCCCCGTCTTGGTTTAGGGTTACCACAAACTTTGCAGGAGGAATTTCAGTACATGGTTGCCAGATTGGAATTATTTATCGCTCTTTCTGTCGCCAAAATTCCGAAAAAGTCGCCGTCCACCGAAACTAGGATTCAACCCAATTTTGTCACAATATGGCTGAAAGAGTCTTGATTCTCTTTTCATGGCGGACCAATCTCTAAGACTGGGCAATGAATGCCTTATTTAAAAATCGACAGACAATTACATTTATTAATATTGTACATAGAATTAAAGCAAAAACAAGCTTAATACAGATTCCTTTGAAACATATTTAGAATGCCCTATAAAGCCCTAGTTAGAATGTTGTCTCAGAAAAGTAATTAAAAAATATATATGGTAAAAAGGGTAAGTGATAACACACTTTTACTGTCATATTTAGTTTTAGCCCGCATAAAACCTTAACACAAAAGTAAAATCCTTGCTAAGAAAAACTCAGTAGTTGTCATAATTCTTACAACAAAATTGCTGAAATTACTAAATAATTTTCTTTATTTCATTTCGGTGCATTTGAAACTATGAAGTTAAAACGCTTTTATATAAATAAAATTACTTGTGTTTTCATTGAATCTTTATATTTAATTATGTTGTACATGAACTTCATTATTGTATTTCACTGTGTTCATAAACATTTTAATTTTTTAGCAATACCGAAAGTGATCGTAAAATTTATAAAGAAATGATGGTAAAAGTACTAGAAGACCCTCCTTTTGGAGATACTGGAACCACAATTGTCAATGGCTCCAATCTACCTCGTCATTCTGATCATCATCGTTGCTATTTGAGGAATTCTGCTATTCGAGTAAGAATGTTAATTATTATTAGATATCACCAATATATATATATATATATATATATATATATATATATATATATATAATTGAAATTTACAAACCATTCATGAGATAATTAATGTAAAATTTATAAATATTGTATATTATTAATTATATGAAGTGTCCTTGAACAACATAAGAAAATGCTTAAAACATTAAAACTTTTTTTAAAAGAGTCAGTGTAATTCCTGCCAATTATTAAACATGTGAAAGAAATGCAGATGATTAATCATTAAAGTAAGAACTGTAGTGGTATTAGTGAAAATGCAAAAATTCTATGAGGGACACTGCTTCAAAAGTTCTAGTTTAATAACATGAATTTTAAAAAGTCTGGAGGAAAATAAACTAATAAATAGGAGTTTGTCTTTTTACAGGGTCCTGTTTACTTTCTAGAAGATTCGAAATCAACAATATCTCTAAATGATGCATTGATGTGGGCAAAAGTCAATCGTTTTTCACCTTTAAAAACTGGTTTCACTATTAATCCCTTTTAATTTGCACACTTTCATTATCAATATTTTGAAATGAGTTTAACTAAATAATAGTAATATATGAAATGAACTCAAAAGCACATTGTGATAAATGTTAAAAATTATATTTGAATGTTGACATATATATTATGCATGTATTGAAAATATAGATATATCTTACAGTTGAAAAACTAAAAGGTTTATCATTTTAGTTGTGTTATTTCAATAAAATGTTTTGCTAATTGTTTCAGATCTCTTTCTTTCTAATTTTTAATCATTGCTTAATAAAATGTATCTAACTTCTAACTACTATGAATATATTAATATTTTATTTCTAATTTGGATTCAAAGTTAAACTTTGATAATCAAATATTATATATGGTCAAAATAATGCCAAATAAGTGTTAAAAATCTTGTAAGTTATAGTGCACAATGAAAAGTGAAACTATATTTACATTTGTTTAAAAAAAAACTAAGTAATGTCTACTGGTAACCATAATTGTGAAACTTATAAGCTAATATGCTTTAGTCCTCCTATGCCACAATAGATTATATAAAACATAACAATTTATCAAAATGTGGACACAAATCCTTGATGGTGACTAAATTTATCTCTGATTGTTTTTTTTTATCATTATGCAACTTTTTATTAGTGTATTTCTTTAAATTATAATGCATACAAAATAATTGTAGAAACCGCAAAAGAGCAGCTAAAAAAAAACTTTTATAGAAGCTAAACAAAAATGGATTTTCTTATTTTTGTTTAAACAAACGTTAAGTTATAGTAACTTTTACATTGTTTTGGATTGTCCAGAAAACCGTTCCTGTTGGGTGATCTCATTTGCAAAATCCTTGTCAACTAATAGCCCTTGTGCAGCTTCAGTGTGGTATTAATTCAACCAAAGTCCTACTCAGTTAATGATCATCGAAATTTTCGATTACATAGAGGTTCTAGAATAGCAAATTAAATGTATTTTACTAGAATTAGACGTTGCAACAAAATTTTAAAAGGCATACTAAATTTTTAAGATAAGTTTTCAAAGAGGTATTTCCAATATTTGATTTCTAAAAAATTTCTAAGCTTTTTTAAAATTTAATTTGAATTTGTTATCATAATATGTATTATATCAAATGTATAGCTATATAATTTTGAATTACATTTATTCTTTAGAACTTTATATAATAAATATAGTTTGGAGCACAATTGCGAGTTAATGGCGCTAAATTTTTAGTCTCAAATGCAAAATTAAAAAAAAAATCCTCATTAAAACTCAATAATTAAATCAGTTTCCTCTAAAGTTTTCTTGTGAGATACTAACCAAGTAAAACTAATTCAATGGCTTTTGTTTAAAAAAGAATATCACAATTTTTCATAGCTTAAGTATTCTTCAAGAATTGGCATAAATATACTACAGAAATGTCTGTAAAAAAAAATGTCACAAAAAATTGAGGAACTATAATCCTAATATGAAGTAGCAGTGAAGTAAGGCATAAAGATGACACAATAGTCTGGTTCAATTCAATAACCCGGTTAATATGTCGTAAGCGTTTCACGATTCTAGAGAGGCATGTTGAAAAATCTCTGCTAATGAGGTGGTTGTGGGGAAAAAAACCTTAAAACAAGACATAAGTGTAGCTCTAGAGCGACGATGATTCAGCTCAACAAATGTCGTAGTTGAGTCGAGTTACTTTCTCAGAAGTATTGTACTCGTAGATTTTTATTTGTGAATCCAAACACCCTCGCCTTTAATCGCTGACTCAAAAAAATAACCATTCGGTGACCGTGACCACAGCTACGGCAAACATTGCCTTCTACCCCACAAACCAAGTTCTGCTCTATACGAATCGTCGATTACATTTCAATATTTTAGAATCGGTTATTATAACTTAAATAGTGACTGTGATGCTGTAATTCCAGGTCTGATCTAAGATTTCGGTGTTGCATTTATTGGTATTATTATGGAATTGTATTGCGGAAGGTTAGGTTTTGACTCGTCCCCATTTCCATCTTATCTCCTTAGACACTCCAATACATCAGTTTTCATCCAACACTCAGATCCATCTAGTTTTTAGAGGCCAACTAGAGTTTCCAGGTAAGTTAATTGTTTTTATTTAGATTTTCCATTAAATTATGTTTATCGCATTCACCACTGTGTTGTCCACCTTACGTGCTCGATTAACCCTTTCAGTCCCAAAAATTTACTACACTACAGAAACATCTGATATTCACAAAATAAGCTTATTTTAGGTCAAATATACGAATTCCATTAGAAAAAAAATTCATTTAAATTTTTTATATGGTTTTTGAAACAATGCGAAATTTTTTTAACTGTGGAAAACAACAAAATAACTAATATATATATTACCTAAAAACACTTCGAGTTATATATTTTAAAGTATCTGACCATATTATTAAAAAAAAAATTGTAATTTTTTTCAAAGAAATAGTTTAAATTGTGTTATAAATATTTGGAACTGAAGTGAACTCATCAAAAATCAGGAGAAACGCTTGTTGACTATTTTCTAAATAAAAAAAATAGTAGTTCTAACTTCTATTGAGATTAATGTAAAATTTTGTCTGATAGAACAAAGTGTGAAGAATCGAATGATGTGTGTTTGGATGTCATCAAAAATCAGGAGAAACGCTTGTTGACTATTTTCTAAATAAAAAAAATAGTAGTTCTAACTTCTATTGAGATTAATGTAAAATTTTGTCTGATAGAACAAAGTGTGAAGAATCGAATGATGTGTGTTTGGATGTCATAACGATACATAAAAATTTTGAAAAAAATATTCAAAGTGATGATGCCAAATGGCATCACTGGGACTGAAAGGGTTAATGAAATGCAATACGTAAATTAAGTTTTTGACCCTTGCTATAGGAACTGAAACTATAAAAAAAGCCCAAAACGTTGATAAATGGACGATTATAACGAGATGGAGCTCAAGCTGCTGTGTGAGAACCACTGTTAGAGGTATATAGTTTGGAATAGCTGGCACGTCACCGTAGGCTGGGCCATTCTAGAAGCCATTAAAATGCAAACCGGTGCACCATTTGTAGTATAATTTTCCTCCAACCAACATAACTTTAAAAAATTAAATATTCGCAGTCGACTTTTGCTTCATACTTAGGATGGATGGCAATTTGACCAAAGACTACTATAGAACTCTTTGAATTTGACTGAGGTTAAACATTACGAGGCTCGTCGCTAACAACCCACCTTAAAGTTATAGCAAAACACCTAGTTAATCCAATCAAACCAAACTTCATTCTTCGAAAATATCAGAAATACGGATATTTAGACTGTTAAAATTGGCTATTAATTTGTATACGTGGTTATTATATGATTAGAAACTAAATAAAGAAATATTTCTCTTCAAAATTAATCTTTTGGTTCCAAGGTACGTTGTAAACTTGGCTGTGTTGAAACTTCTTTTCAGGGTTCTTGAAACAAGCATCGAACTAGTGTTGTCGAAAAGAAATACAGTCGTGTCGCCATCTACCTTTAAAATTTAAAAGCATTTTTAGTATTAATCCGATAAAAAAACTTTTTTGTATGAACCCATAATTTGCAACCTTTTCCAATGCTTTTTTTTAAAATGAGTTTATTTTTTAATTAAAACCAAAAATTACTGTAAATTAATGTCCGGAACATTATTATAAATAAAATAATAATATTTTTTTTTTTGCAAAAGTAGTCACTTTCTGACGTGTGCAATGTTATAAAGGATAAGATATCTTCACCAAATTTAATATGTACATTCGGCAAAATTAATTCCTCATTTCTTTACAAAAAAATATGTACTTTTTATAAAATTAAAAACAAAAATCGTAAATGTTCAGATTTTTCGGCATCGGTAGTACAATTTGATGGAAAAGTATTCGTTTAATTTCGGGGTTTTTGAATTTCCCACTAGAACTGCACCAGAGCTGTATATTAAAATTTGGTTTGTTATGGTATGGTATGGTACATATATATTCCAGCTTGTGTGCTTGTTCAGAGAACCGCTTATAAGCTTTCGTCAAGCGGGACAGACACAGAAAGAATTTTTACAGTCACGAAGAAATGAATAACACATAGACATATAACAGCATTCATTGACGGTCACAAACATACATGCCTGACCGGGATTCGAACCCGACCCCCAGCAGCTCCAAAGGCTAGAGTCCTAACGATTGCGCCACCGGGGCGGCTTTTGGTTTGTATTTACAGGAGAAAATTCGGAAATCGTGTCTCGCAAATTTGAGAAGCGACCTCCATGCATTTGAAGGGGAAAATACTATATAAAATATAGCATCAGTACGTTGAAGGCAATATAGCATCGGACGCTCAGGACCACAAACAAATTTAGCCTACACCACTTTCCTATACAGAACTCTATTTATTATGTAGTTAAGTATTATATTAGTTTCGATGTTTTTTGTTGAGGGTGAGTTTTTTACTTGTAGGATCTACTATCTAATGTTTAATTTTAGATAAATTCCAGCCCATGGTGTATTTCTAGTAGTTAACCATTATTCTAAACTTACGGGATATAGCTCCAGGCTATCATATCCTCACGAAGTACTCTAAACCGTCGCCGCCGCTTCTAGTATAGCGTAAGTGCAACGTTAATCCAATAACGGGTAGAGCTACAGCTAGTTATCCTAAAGCTGGGTTAGGTTAGGTTAGTTAGAATTGTCGGCGCAATAGAACTACATGAGGGTTATTGGCGACGGGCATCGTACTTTAGGACCACAGTCAAGGTCCTATAGCTAATAATACGATATATTGCGTCCCAGGTTCGGGTCCGGGCATCGCCAATATAACTGCCGACCTATAAATGTCGGACGAATAATACCCTGTGTAGAGGCAGTTCACGTTAAATATCCTTCAAAGTCCTAACGCTGCGTACGATATCGCCCTTAATATTTGCATTGGGTGCCTACTCAGTTGTCGGATCGTCACTTGACTGTGATTCTAAAAAACGACGATAATTTAAACTAAACTAAACGAAATATAGCTCCAGCCTCTTTACTTTAGGCGCGTTTACATGAGCCATCGAATCCATGGAATGCCAAAATCCTCATTAGGGAAACAAGAGGTAGAGTAGCATTTCTAACCCAAATGATAGTCTGTGGCCAAATCCATGGTATGAAACATCAAACCTTCCTTCATTGAAAGGTTTGCAAAACCCCCAAATGAACCCTGCAATTCCGGTTCTGTCTGGGAGAATATCCCCAAAATAGGGAAAAATTGCTGAGTTTGCTCTTCAATCTATGGATTCGATGGCTCATGTAAACGCGCCTTTTGAGAATGACTCTAAACTGTTATCCATTGCCAATAGACATAGTAGCGTTAGTGCAACGTTATTCAAGCAAAAACTTAAACCATTGTTAAAAGACTAGTGTCAATCACGAAAATATTAATATTTTATTTATGAAGAAGAATACTAATAGTATTTGAAACGTAATCGTTTCGAGGCAATATAAGTAAACACTCATTTCTTCATCCGTCTTTTCCTTCTTCGGTTAGTATTGTTAATGTTGGTTCATATACTGTATTTTTTACACCTGTGCTGTGTGTTTGATAGAACTTAAGATTTATACAATTTTAAAGTTAGTCGCAATCAAAATTATAATGAATTTCTTGACTGAAGTTTAATTTTGTGTGTGTGTGTTTCTGTAGGATTTATGATGTGGAAGCTGTGCTTTCTACTCGCATGGCTGGTCCATGCTGCCCGGGGACTGAGTTCCGAAGATCTCAAGGAATTCACGTTGATGACGGGTATGATTTTAATGTCTGTAATCTTGCTCGATATTCTACATGTAATATTTACTATGCGACAACTATTGTTAGATTGCACTTGCTAATATTTCGGATAACTTCTCTACTGAATAATCAATTCATTATGTATGGATATTTTGCCAATTTTTCTCTTTCTAGATTTTTCTTCGTAGGATTGGCCTTTTAAATTATGTAATTGTGCAGCTTTAACTAATTAACAGTTTTGATCGCATTAAGTTAAATGGATCTTCCGTCAGTCTAATTTTTTTCTGGTTATTTGGTCTTGTAAACTTTCCAGTTTTTTTTTTTTGTAAATCCGTTATTCAAATGCCAGCTTTCATGGTGTGATGATTTGTAGCCTACTGAATATAGCTTAAATTCTGTTGTTGTTTTTTCAAAGTGGGTTGAAAATCCTTTGCTGTTAGGCTTTCAGCTTATCCATATAAACCAAATTTAAAGAATTACCTTAAAAATAATTAATAATTAAGATCTGTCGTCAAACAGCTCACGTTTGGCAAGTACCAGGGCTGGAAATTTATCGGGTAACTCTTTACTTAAAAGTGAGCGTCAATTCAAGCTCTGACTTAATTCAAATTTTTATAACTGACAAATGTTTAATGGCTGTGGATACGTATAGTATTTTTTTATTTGTTTTTTTAAATTGTTTAAATAAGAGCCACGATCTATTGACTGCCTAACATTGTATGTAAAGACTGCGTGATTCAATTTATAATTTGGTAGTGTAAAATAATTCAAATCTTTAAACCAACGGTCCTTGATTTGGAAAGCCCTGATGAGCTTAAAATTAAATTCACCCGTAATCCCCCTCATTTAAAGTGAATTCCACCCTGTCCAAATTGACGATGTTGGATGGACAAATTAACGGTAGTAGTGGTTGGGCTTTTCGGTAGTAATAAAAAAAATGCAAGTAATGATATTAACTTGATATAAACTATATTATTTTAGACCTAGATGCAGAATTCGACAAAATAGCGGAAGAGTACATTTCTTCCCTTACCCTGGCCCATACAAAGACGCCATCCCGCAAAAAGAGGGATCTTTCTTCTGACATCGAAACTGTTGTTGACGACTCTGGTAAGATTTCGGATCTGTCTTTGATACACTATTTAAGAAATTATGTTTGACTTGATATTTTTAATGTGAATTTTTTTTAGGTGTGTACCGCCTTCAATCAATAAATGCTGTTTCTCAACTTTGCCAAACGGCTGTATACTCGAAATTTGTGGATGTAGGAAATGAAACGTACGCTATTTGTGCGAAGGCTGAAACTTTACATACCCCAGCAGAAGTAATTGTTGGATTGTACAAGGTATTGTTTCATTTTAATTAAGTTTAATCAATCACTGAATTTAAAAAAATTATCTGTTTAATTGTTTATTTACAGAATCCTTTATAAATTTAAGTAGACTTATCCCAATCGTATTAGTAGATTCGCTTAAACGCGATCATTAGTCCAATAGGTGGTGTCGCCATCTACATTCTAAACGTGTAAATAACAAACTAGAATTTGACAAGGGAGCAATTTTTATGATTTTTTTTAAAATGAGCAGGTATTTTGATACTAGTATGCGTATAATAAGTAATTCTCTTGTGCAGTATTACTTTTCCAAGTTTTACTTTTTATACATAAAATTAGTCAAAGTATCTTTCAGCTATAATATTGGTAACTTAATTACCCAATCTAATCATTATGTAGAAAAAAATTGCCCTGCCATAATTTTGTATTCAAACTTGACCTAATAAAAAAAATCTAAATCTTCTAGAAATTTGTCTTAATTTCGAGTGGATGATAAAAAAATACTAAGCAAACACTCTTAAAACAAAGGAGTGAAATCCAATCCAGTAGAAGTGCATTTTCGACACTGGAAAGGAGTGAATATTAACTCGGACTGAGTTAAAATCACTCGTTTGGAGTGATGGCTGTCGGACTTTACTCACAAAGTATCCATTCCTCTGCGAGAAGTGCATTTTCCAGACTGGAGGAGTGAAATTAACTCGGACTGAGTTAAATTTACTCGCTTGTTTTAAGTTTCCATTTTTTAGTTTTCTTCCAAAATAGGCAAAATTTTATCTTGGTAAAATGCGTATAAGCATTTAAAGAAAATAGTCCTAGTCACACACTCACTAAGTCTGATATGCATGAGTTTATTTCTTCTAAAAAAATTCTTCAGGTGTACTATTAGTACAATATATAAACTTCAAATAAATTTAGTAAAATGTTGGATTTTAGTGATGTTTTTTGCAGCAAATGTGTAGCACCTTAGGGTTAAATTTTAGCATGTTTAACGCTAGTTTTAAAGTGTTAAGTTTTGAATTATAAATTATGAATAATATTGTAGGAACACCAATGGAAGCCAGAGTTTCGCTGGTTTATAAGAAATGCCTACAATTTTGAGGCATTTTATTTTAAGGAATATATGTATGTTCTTGTTGCTGAAGAAGGAAAAGGTGAGTTTGGTTATGATACGTCAAACTTCAAAAGAACTTATCTGTCTTGGTTCTGAGACTGTGTTTAAACCAATCTAGTGTAGAAAAATGAGAATAATAATTTCAAACATAAAAATTAATGTCGGAATTGGACTGAATTGTCTCTAACTCGTACATATGCATAATTAAAAAAAATGCTATTTAACTTTTGGATAGTAAGAATTAAGCTTTAAACTTAATACTTTGATTCGATAAAATAGCTTCCTTTAAGCAAAAAATAGCAGTAAACAAATAATTTAGCTTAATAAGAAATAAAGGTAAATTATTTTCCTGTTTTTTTTAAGTACATTATATTTAACTTCTACAATAATACTTTATTTTGAAATAACTGTTTAAAAGATCGCATGCTTTTAATTAGATGAACTTTATGCCTTTCCTAACGAACGTTTGCTTGATATTTTTTGTACACTTGCATTTCATTTAAATATCTTTTTGCAGAGGGAACAGATCTAGTTCGAATAAATTTGGATACCAAAGAAGTGGTGGTTGATCACACTGTACACAGTAAATATCCAGTAAGAATTTCTACTTGGTCCATGTAAGTATTGAACTACACTTTAGGCGCGTTTACATGAGCCATCGAATACGTGGAATGAAGAGCAAACTCGGCAATTTTTCCCTCTTGGGGATTTTCGCCCAGGCAGAACCAGAACAGGGTTCATTGGGGGGTTTCGCAAACCCTTCAATGAAGGAGGGTTTGTTGTTTCATTCCATGGATTCGGCCACAGACAATCATTTGTTACAAATCCTGCTCGACCACTTTTCCCCTAATGGAGGGTTTGGAATTCTATGGATTCGATGGCTCATGCAAACGCGCCTTCTATTAGATTTGATAATAACATCAATGAAATGTTAATTATGTAATTTATTTGCAGGAAAGTTGACGGAAAGTTTCACATGGCTGTAGCTAATTTACCAAGACAAGATTCGACGGATTACATCTCTGATGTGTATTTCTACATGTGGTTTGGTTAGTATCTGTGTTGCTACGTGTTTTTGATGAATCAAAATTGCCGCGTTTACTATTCTAACTGATGTCGCTCGAAGTTTCCGTTGGGTGCCCGCTCAGGTGTCGATCTCGTCACTTGACCAGGGTTCTAAATTACGAGACGTTATTGGCTGTGTTAAAGCTCCTGACGGAGGCTAGAAATAGGCAGCCGGAAACGATTACATTACCTTACCTTACCTTACCTATTCTAACTGGTTTTTCAAGTGCTCCAAATTGCTGAAATTGAACGTCAAACGATAAAATAGCAATGTTACGCACATGCGTAAATAAGATATTGGTAAATAAAACTTGAAAAGTTGTATCCTGGCGAATAAATTAGAATAAATTTTTGTAATGGTATTTTGTTTGATAGTTGAAACGGTGATCTAAATGTATATGAAATGTAAGGCGCCCAAAGTTCATATTTCTAAAACTGAAATTTTTTTTTAAAATTTAAGAAACTTTCCTGGTACAATGCGTTGTGTTAAATTACAGTTTTAGTTTTTACAATTAAGTCTCCTTTTATGGTAGATTCGTATTCACATTGACTTGCTCATTGAAAATTAAGATTGCCAATTTTTTGTAGTCTGTTGGTACAAAACCAGGGCTCCAGCTTTGCAAGAGGATTACTAGTTTAAAAAATAGCTACATGACGACATCGTGTATTTAAATATCGCGCAGATAATTTTGAGCGTAAATGATTTTATGTCTGTTTAATTGCTTGAAATATAGTAGTTTTAATTCGGCTATTTTTTGTATAGGAACATATTTTGACAAATACAGTTCTGTTCAAGCTTATGACGTTAAAGACATTGAGCCTTTCCATATTCACGGAGCAGCATATTTAGCTATTGCTAATTTCCGAAAAAGCAAAAATGACTACAATGTGGATTCTGAGATACTGAAGTACGACTTGGATGAAAAGAGATGGCTGTCTCATCAAAGAATAAGAACTTATGGTGCCATGGACTGGGAGTTTTTCACTATTGGTTCCACCATCAAAAAAGAATTTTACTTAGCAGTTGCTAATAACCAAGATAATGGTAGGTTTTATATTTTTAAACTTTTTTTTGTTGTATATCCCTATTTCAAAATTCGACCAGTTCCATGATGTGTGTGACCCTGAGCAATACCACCTAGATTAAAAGGCCGAAGAACTAAGCAACCCAACGTCACACTAGTGGACCAATTTCGAATTGTTGACCAATAACGTCGTATCTTAAGATGACGTCGCATCTTGATTCATCTTATCTTAAAAATTTATTCAAATACAAGATCTAGTCACGAATGATCATTGGTCAAAACCACAGAATCGGTCCACTGATATGACATCAAGCATTTAGTTCGCCGGCCTTCTAATCTAGGTGGTATTGCCCCGAGAGTCTAAAAAGTGTCGCCGTTGACGTCCTTCCACGTCAAACCGAGGCAATAGAGTACGTGTTCGGGACTCAGTCGGGGAACAACTTGGTTCCGACCTCAAACTTCTAACTCTTTGCGTGTCCCGTCCTGGATTTGGAGATAGCAGTCTGGTCTTACCTGCATAGTTGCAAATTAGAAACATGATAGATTTAACAAATAAATTTCAACAAATTTTAACATTTATGAATTGGATTGGATTGAAATATGCGAAAGCTTCATATGGCTGTAGCTAATTTACAAAGACAAGATTCAACGGATTGAGTTTCTGATGTGTATTTCTATATGTGGTTTGGTTAGTATCTGTGTTGCTGCGTGTTTTTTTTATAAATCCAAATAACTATTCCAGCTGGCTTTTGAAGTGCTCCAAATTGCAGAAATTGGACGACTAACGATAAAAGTAGCAATTTTAGCGAGGGTTATTACAGTCCATTAAGGGGTCATAGGAAGTCTTAAAAATGTGCAAAGAAGGTATTACAAAGTAAAGTTTGATCTTTCTTGTAATTTTTTTAACCACTCAATATAGAAGTATAATTTTTTTATTTGTAATTCTATGAGATTTAATATAAAACAAATTTTAAAACTTATGAAACTTTAGCCAAAACTATAATAAATGATATTAAACATAAAGCTATTTTAACGCATTGGGATTAGGCTTGCGCGGCAAATTTTGAGGTAAAAATTCAAAAAAATGACCAAGAAAATGACTTTATATTGTACAAATATGTACAAACAGACCTGTACCTAAATTCTCATCTCAATTTTAATTAGAAATAATTTTAAAACAAATTTAAAATCAAAATTCAAAATTTTTTATTTTTTTTAGATAAAAGTTCTTAAAATAATTCCTAATTAAAATTGAGCTGAGAATTTAGGTATAAGTCCTAGTTTGTACATATTTGTACAATATTAAGTCATTTTCTTGGTCATTTTTTCAATTTTGACCTCAAAATTTGCCGCGCAAGCCTAATCACAATGTGTTCAAATAGTGTTATGTTTGTTTTTATTTTTAGTTTTGGCTAGAGTGTCATAAATTTTAAAATTTGTTTTATAATAAATAAATCCTGTAGAATGACATAACAATATTATACATATATATTGAGTAGTTAAAAAATTACATGAAAGATCAAACTATGCTTTGTAGTACCTTTGCGCATTTTAAAGACTCCTATGACCCTTTAAACTTGAAAAAGGTATTTCGGGGAGTACAATTTAAAAGTTATTAGGTTTATACTGGTATTTTAATCTTGGTTTTGACACGATAAAAATGTACATATATGGAAAGTTAGGCACTCGAAGTTAAGATTTCCAAAACTGACCATTTCTTACAATTTAAAAAACTATCCTTGTGTAATGAGTTAATTTACAATTGTAGTTTTACAATAACGTCTCATTTCATTGTAGATTTGGTTTCACGTTGATCAAAAGGGCGAGTCGCGTTATGGGTTGACTAAAGTATTGTAATGATGGATTAATTTTCTGTATAGTAATGATTGATCCTTTTCCATTGCTATATTTAAATATTTTGATTTTCTTTTAGGTGAACAGCGAGTCAAAACTACAGTCTTCAAGTTTATAAAAGATAAATTTATTCCTTTCCAATGTCTACCAACTGAAAGAGGAACTTCCATTGCTTCTTGGTCCGATGATCGAATATTTCTGCTAGCTGTTGCCAACACGGATGCAGTATATCTTTATCAGTACGATGGATGGCAATTTGTTTTGAGTAACGTGCAATACACTCAAGGAGCAATGGCGTCTGGTGTACATCATTTGGTATTTCATAGTGTGTCTTATATGACTGCAACTAACTTGATGCTAAGTAAGATTTTTTATCCTTATTCTAAACCTTGACATAGAATTCTATTGCAAAGATTTTTAGTTTAGAATGCAGAATTAGCTCTATTTTTCTCGCCAATTGCAATTTTGTTAATTGTGAACTCAAGTAATTTGCATACCAATGAGATTACTAGAACCGTTTAGGCAAACCAACCATGACTGCCAAATTATTTTTTTACAAACATTAAAGTCTCTCCTTCTCCGATTTACAGTTGATAATTACTTTAGATTTATGAATTCCACTATAGAAGTAAAAAAAATTCGGGCATTTCAAAGAGTTTAAGTTCATTTGTAGACTTTTAAATAAGTTTCGATGTATTTTGTGTCTACTAAAATATTTATTCTGTTTCTAGGTGTTAGCAACCCTTATACTTGGCAAGATCCTTCAATATTTGAGCTTGGCTTTCACTTAGAAAATTATTTGCGTTCATGGAATGAAGAAAGTACCGCTTGGTGCTTAAATACTTTTAATAGACTGGAATCTACGGATGCTGGTTCTGTAATGAGTTTACTCGATGATGTAGTCTTTGTTGACCAAACTACTCCGATAACCATAAATGGTAGTCTTTATTTTGAAAGTGGATTCGGTACCGACAAGCTCCAGACTCCATTCTTAAAAGAGATTATTACCCAAGAAACGTATGATGGAAGGATGCTGCTCAATCTAGAAGAATTGCACCGTAAACTTCAAGATGTTAGTGTTAAAATTGCCGGCTTCGAGGAAGTTCTAAAGAACTCTCTTAAAATTGAAGGTAACCAAACTGTTTACGGTAATCTGGAGTTTCAGGACGTCTCATTTGATTGCGAGGCTCAATCCTGTCGCTTTGACAGTATTCAAACAACAATTCTTAATGGTGAAGAAATTGGAGACTGGTCAAAGAACTTGGTCTTCCTGGACTCGGATCAAGTAGTGAACGGGACAATATTAGCAGAAAAAGTAATTGCAAACGAAATTAATGTTCAAGGCTTGATTGATGGAGTAGACAGCAGGACATTGGTTACGAAATCAGGAAATCACGTTATCACCGGAATGAAGACTTTTGTGAATTTAGTTGAAGCCAAAGACGTTGAAGTACATGGTTTAGTAGATGGTGTTGATATATCTCCAACTAATGTTCTGCTAACCACTGGCCATCAGACTATAACCGGTAACATTAATTTCAATGATGTAGAAACAGCGTGGCTAGAAGCTGGTTTCGTGAATGCTATAAACTTAACAAGCTTCTACGAAGATGTTGTGAGATCTGACCAACCTGCGACTATTGGAGGTGTAACAACATTCCATGACCTTATCGTCGATGACTTGTACATGAACACTGGAGCAACTATAAATGGCATTGATCTTGATGACTTATGGGCAAATGCCTTGAGAAAGGAAGGAGATCAAACAATAGCTGGTAATTTTATCTTTCGAACCTTAACCTCGGAACTTATTGAATTATTGTCATTGTATTGGGATACTCATTGTACTTTAAATTTATTTTTAGCTCCCTTTACCTTTCAATCGGTGAGTATGCACAAGAACCTTGAAGCCGTAAAGGGAATAAATGGCATAGAAATCCCAGGACCAAGAGTTATGAGCATCTACGATAACTTTACCAGCGTTACTGCTCCCCATGTGTTCACAAGCTCTACAAAGATTAACCAGCTCAACGTACTAAAATCTCTGAATGGACTAGCGGCTTTTGAAATCCCAGGTAAATCTATTATTTAATTAACTTGTGCCATAGTAAAGCTTTAATTTAAACGAGTATAATTAAATTCTTAAATTTAATATATTTTCAGGAAGACTACCAGAACTGGATATAATGCTGAAAACTGGTGATCAAGTAATACGAGGCAAGTGTACATACTTTTAACGTTGTAACCATATGCTGTATTGTATTTCTATTACTAAAACTCATTTTGATATAGGAAAGAAAACGTTCTCGGTAATTCACTTGGATGAAAACAGTTTTGTTCAAGGAACTGTTGATGGAGTAGATCTCTCGGAATTCAAGAACATAGCATTGCGTCGTGACACAAAGGCTAACTCTAACAGTGAGTGCATTATTTTTGTAATTTCCGGAATTTAAAATTCTTAAATGCCAACTGACAATCTCGGTCTTTTTTACCCATTGGAAACTAGAAATTATAGGATAAAAAATGTTTTTTTAGACAAGATGAAATCGGGTGCATGTTGTCTACTCGTAAAATGAAACCTAAACCATTAAAATATAGCTATTCTTCAGTCTCTATGAAATGCATCTCTATCTGACATCTATGAAACTTAATTGTTTTTTGCATATCTTGGACAAAATTAATCTTAACTTATGAATTGGAGCTGCCTATTCTCTCAACTAATGAAACATCAGTTTCGCACACAATAATTTAAGCGGATATAATTTTAAAATGTGTTCAGTTTTTAGAAGTGGTTTGCATAATTTTTTTTTCAGGAACATGGACATTTAACAATTTGGTTATCAAAGGACCCCTTACAGTAAATAAAATATCTGGATACGATATTAATGACATCTATGAAAGAGCTGTTAAACTGACAGATGAAAACTTGCCTAATATTATATTCAAAGATCTTGTGAAGGTGAGCAAATTTTTTCATTTGGGATCATGTGCTTAGTCAAAATTAAGATTCTTATTCTAAACCCAATCTATGTAGACCCTTACAAGTTCAATCATTGGTGTTCAGATGTCGTGATGCCCTGTACGAAGTCTCTTGGCTTGAGCTTCTGTTAATCAGGCGGGGTTTACATTCCCAACAGCGTATACTTTAGTACCAGCTTGGGTGTCAAAACTTAATCCTGGTTGTAAATTACAAGGCCAATAGCTCTCGTGTAGATCAAGTTCGCCTGAGATGTTATTTCAGCCAAACCCCTTGGCTTGATTTGGGTTCAGTCTGCATGCCTTGTCACTTGAACGAAGCTCAAAGTTATGAGGCATTTGCTAACAGCCCGTGCAAAACGAATTTTTTTTCATCCAAAACTAAAGTGGTTAGGTTAAAAGTCAATCTTTGTGCACAGTTGCACATTATGGTCTATTTTCTTGGTAAATCAATTATTTGATATTCTAAAAAAACTTCTTCTCTGCTTGGAAATTTAATCAGGCAAGATAGCTATCGATGAGAATTGGTGAACTGGCGTGGGCAAGTAAACTGCAGTAATCGCAAAAATGAGTTTTACTATTTGTTCTAAAATATTTTTCCCAGAATGCTTTATAGGTTGGGGCGGTATTTGATTACTTGCAACAATGGTCCAAGTCATTATGAGAGTTACTGGAGTTTACCTGCCCACGGCAGTAAAGCTCGTAAAAAGTCAACAAATCAGTCGCGTAATTTTATTCATTTTGAGGAAATAGTTTATTAATCATCTCAATGTTTCTATTTCAAAATAACTATGCAATTCCTATAAAATAAAAGTTCGGCTACTTACTCCGAGAAATGAAATATTGACAGTTTCGAATTTTAAAATTTTCATATTTGGAGACTGGTAGTATAATTTCCATATTTATAATTTCAGATTGATGAACTAGAAAGTCACAACATCAACGGTATCGACATTGAGAGGGACTTGGTATTGAAAAACAAGCCTCAAACTCTGACTGGAAAGAAAACGTTTAACCACATCACTTTGGAAGACAACATCATAGTACTTGGAACAGTTAACAATCTCAACATGAGCTTCTTGCAAGAGACTATTTTAAGAATAGGAAATCAAAACATAAAATCAAAAGTATTTAACGGAAATGTTAAAATGAATAAGTTAACTATTACTGGGTCCATAAACAATGTGCCCATCTCTGAATTGGTAACATTGAGTGGTGAGGAATCTATTCTGAATTCAAGAGAACTTATCAATGTTACATTTAATGAAATCCATGCTAATAAATTGGAAGTTGCTGGTACTGTAAATGGAATTGATGTTGATAGAATGATGAAAGATACGATGACTTATACAGGTAAATTTTAGTTTTCTATTGGTGAATCGCTCATCAATTGTATTTCTTTAACCTACATAAAACCTTACTGACATTCAAACCATTCAAAAGTTAAATTTAAGCTTCTCTTTGTGAATACTTATTTTATCTAGATTTTTTAACATCAAAGGGCTTTTAAAAGCTACACAATAAAATGGCGAGTAGAGCACATAGTCTTGGGTACTGTTTAAAGTAAATTTTGATTTATCTTCGCCTTTATTTGAACATGCATAACCACCAAGCCTCTATTTAGTTCAACTGTAACTAGAGGCTGGGGAGCCAATTCTGTTCCTTCGGCCCGGTATTGTCAAATTAACTACCTATAAAAGGTTCGTGCAACCACGAAATGCCTGAATCACGATGAGGGAGTGTACTTTAAATTTGAGTCCCGATCTTGCATATGCTATCGCTCATTAACGTTTCGTTGGGAGTCTATTCGGATGTTGGTTCGTCACTGTGGACTGTGGTTCTAAATTATGACTCCCGTCATTCCCCCCCCCCCCCACCCCCCGTTTACCTAGTATAACGATAATTAAACTAGACTCCAATGTAGCTCAAATGGATAAAAAACCAAATTAACAAACCCTTTTGACTAGGATTAATTATGAACTAAACTTTTTGAAATTGTAAATTTTAGTTAAAACTGCTGAATGTAAATATTAAAGTTTAGCAGCTATCTTTATTGTATTGCTTGATAAAAATGAATTTCTATGTATTCATTTTATCTTGATATTTTAGGTGATGAACGTGTTAAAGGTATGAAAACGGTAAAGGGTACAATCCACATAGTTGATGGAGAACACGTAACTGCTCATAACATTAACGGTATTAACATCAACGAAATATGGGATGACGCAGTGCTTTTAGATGTGCCGCAAGACATTTCGGGTCGCAAGATCTTTAAGGCCCCAGTATCTTTTGAAAACTTGGATTTTAAGGGTACAATTGATGGAGTCTCAGAATCCGATATGAACAACTGGATGCTGAAAGATGCACCCCAAGTTGTTACTAGCAATGTCATTTTTTCAAATGGTCTTGCTGTTGGTCACTTTGACGTTGAAGGCACAATTAACGGCATTGACGTAGTGGAGCTGGACAGATCTTTGGTAAAGACCAATGAACCTGCTACCATTGTTGGACCAGTTGTATTCCACGATCATGTGATATCTACTGGTGACATAAGTTTGAGCGGTAAAATACAAGGTGTTGATCTATCCGAAGAAGCTGTAACGCATTCTGGAGAAAAAATAATGAATGGAGTTAAAACTTTTGCCCAGGATTTGATTGTAAGTGGTGATGCAACTGTGGGCGGTTTGGTAGATGGAATATCGATCCAAGATCTTTGCGAGAAAACTCTTCTGGTTCACAAGGATCAGACTATTAGACACATGACGATCAAAGGAGAAGTGACATTCCTTGGAGGTGGAACCATTGAAGGGAAGATAGCGGATATCGACTTGGAAGAACTTCATAGGTTGGCTGTTAGTACTGCTGATACGGAGATGGCATTTTCGGGAGAAAAGACTTTCAGAAATCTTACGATTGAAGGGGTAAGTTTTCTATTTAAATAATTAATCAAACTATTACAATAAGTGTAGCTTAAGTTGATGGGTCTCATCCTACATGTGAATATTTCAATCGACTGCTCAACTGTCTCGGTAATTTATGTTGAATCCTTTAGACCACCCGTTTGAGTCTAAGAAATTTATTATAAAATAGTTTAACCGTGCTGTAGACAGCACTTTAATAACAAACTGTACCTTCATGCATAATACAGTGAATATTGGTGCAGAACATATTTTGAGTCAACTGGATTATTTTAAAGCAGTCTCGGTTTGGTTGATCTGGCTACGCTCACAGGATTCGCTTCGTTATTTGGCTTAAATTACGAGGCCCGTAATCTATAGCCCAAGCGTTACGGTAATCAAAGCACTGGAGGTTCATTATGGCAATTAACTAAAATTTTGCTTTGTTGCAGCCTGTCATCATTGAAGGCAAACTTGGAGGGGTGGATCTACATCTCTTGAACCAAACGTACATGAGCCTTACCCGTGACCAGGATATTACAGCACGCATAGACTTCGAGGATTTGAGTTTTGAAGGTATGAAAATGCACTATTGAAGGGCGACCAAACCAAAAATTTCAAAAATGCCATTTCAATGTCGTTAGTGTTCCTTAATAAATAAAATTAGCTAAATAATATCTTGCAATAAAATTTTTGAGTACCTGGAAGTATTTTTAATATATTTTTGAGAAAATGTTTAAGCCAAACCCATTCATGCTTTTAGGAAAGAAACGCCATTGCTTACGTTAAACGCTTTTATCAAAACTTTTTAAATGTTGAAGTACCTTTTCTCCGAATCTACTATAAGTATCGCCCTGAAATTCCTTATACATATTTAAGAAGTTTCGAAAAAACGCTGGAGGGACTTGAGTAACTATTTAATTTTTTCAGCTAAAAAATGTAGTTTCACTTAAAAATTCATAATTTAAAAAGTAAATAATTTCAAAGCCACCAGTAAAGTATAGTTGAACATCACTTTAATAATTAGTGAAAATTTTAATAAAGTGTCGCAGATTCTGAGAAAAAGGTACACGCGTCATTTTAATATAGAGGCTTCAATGGAAGGCTGCGGTCCTCCCTAAGTGTTTATAATTTTTAATCTCTAATTTCGTTTTTTTCAGGTACACTCGCTGCTAAAAGGTTAAATGTAACGTCAGGAGTGCTAAATGGTATAGATATTGGCGTACTAAATAGAATAATGAGGACGGATACATCCCAGACTATTACTGCCGAACATTATTTTGATGAAATTATCTTTGCTAGTAAGTACAGCTTTGTTGCGAAAATCTTGTTTATTAACACTATTTACATTCAATTTATAGCAGCTTATCTTATAATTGAAATGTTACTTTTAATCTGGTACAAATTCAAAAGATTGGTTGAAACTATAAATAAATCTTGTCGAGCAGGACCATGAACTTAATTTTTGGTAATTTTTTGAAAAGTTCAGCACACGTAATGAGCAATTTTAATAGACTTAGCAGTTCTGCATAACTTCTTTATCACAGGTAATCAGTTGAAACTATTGAATATGCATCAATCCAAAAAGTTGGTCACTAACAGCTTAAGTTATAACAACCTGTGAAATATACAAATTTAAAAACTGACTATCGTTTAGTCTTTACCTCAAAATTTCTGTATTTAAGAAAGTTCATAATTGTAATATTTAACTTCATCTGTTTTTATTTACAGGTGATGTGTTCGTTGTTGGAAAAGTAAATGGACTAGATGTTCCAGAAAGTCTAATGCGTCATAATCATGTCAACTATGTACAGAGTCCAAAGTTATTTGAGAAGCCTGTTAGAATACTTGGAGATCTTATAATGGCAGAACGAACACGAATTCAAGGTGTTGATGTATCGGAATGGTATAAGAAATCGGTCTTGAAGGAAGGAAACTTCGTAATTGACGGACATAAAACTTTTATGAATCCAAGCATTACTGATGCAAAGTAAGAAACGTAGTTTTTAATTAAATTTGAAAAATTCATTTTTAAAAGCTTCATTTTACCTGGTTATAAACACTATTCAAAGGTTGGCTAGATTTAAATTTATTGTTAAATTGCATTCAACGTTGAGAACAGTCATTTTCAGAACGTAACAAGATATAAAAACTAGTTGTAGAAATAGGTTTAATTCTATATATTGGGGTTCACTTGTATTTTTAGAATTCAATCATAGATGGCAGCACCAAATATATTTTATTTTGGAACCACTTATCAAGATTTTCGATATTCATATAGACAATTTAATACATTTTCAGGTAGTATATATATTATGCTCGTAACGAAAACTGGTTAAGGTTAAATACTTGCAAATGGCTAAACATTTTCAAAACTAAAAAATAATGGTTGGCAGTTTTACTACAAATAATTGGCAGTTTGCAAAATTCGTCTCATTTTTACCAACAGATTTAACTTGATACCTAAAGGCCACAGCATTAAACACCTGAAATAGTTGATTACAATGTTTTTGCATTAAGAAGTTCTATGATCCCTTAATTTCTTGTGCCATTTTATGCATGCTGGCGGACATGATTTGAAATTGACAAGAGTTAAGTTATAATTTAGGCATTACAAGAAGCCTCCACTGTTTAATTTGTTTTTCATTTATAGATAAAAGCTTTATATTTCCAGAGTGGGAGGTTATCTTGACGGCGTTAGGATCTCCGAAGACAGCCTTCTGATGACCTATGGAGACCAGGTCATAACCGGCAGAAAAACGATAAAGGGCGATGTCGAAATACAAAAATCCTTGACTGTCGATGGCCTTATAAACGGAGTGAACTTGACCTATTTATCGACACAAACCCTCCAGAGAGACCGATCTAACTCTATAACAGGAGTCAAAGAATTTACACAGCCCCTATCCATCTACAATCTCGAAGCCCCTACAGTTGCTGGAGTTGATATCACGGCGTTGGAGAAGAAAATCCACAAGCAAGTGGACTTTGGGAAACTGCAGAGCAGACTTAATGAAATTGGCGAAGTTATTTCAATTATGCAGGATGCTGTCAATAGTGAGACTATTTTTATTTTGTATTAGTTGTACCTTTTGATGGTTAAACAATATTTAGCTTGAGAAGATAAAGATTTTTTTAGTACCAAGATATATTATAAAAATTTGATTACCACGCACTCTTAAATTTGTTTGGTTTCACCATAACTATAGTTTCTTGTACCTATCATTTTTTCTGGCTTTGGTAAAAAAAAATTAATGGTTCAACAGAATAATGAAAATATAGTGAAACATTTCACCATACAGCCGTTGCAGCTGCTACAAACATACTTTTAAAGAAACCAAGAGCAAAATTTTAAAGCGTTGCTCTTTTATTGCCAGGTACTTTAATTAGTAGCGATTACAGTAGAATGATAGTCAGCATGGTAAAAACGTAGATTTTTAGAAATTAAACACCTTAAAGTTGTGATCTTAAATGTTTTTAAAACTTAAGTTGAAAATAATTGCATCCCCTATTTCAGAACAAGCAGTCATTTTCCAGTACTACGACTTATTCCAAGAATTTGAAATTCCTACTGCATACAACTGGCAATACGTATCTGGCGAAGATTGTGGAGAGTTGCTTCTACTTTCGGACAATTCCAGTTCTCTCGCCCATTGCTCAAGTGTACGCCTTTTCAAGTTTGATGACGAACTGAAGAAGTTTGTTGCACATCCGCAGGTAAGTTGGTTCAGAAAAATGTTTATATAATTTTCATCCCGACGCCAATGGCCCAATGAGGGATTTTGCCCGATGAATATTACTTAGGAATTTGTGAGGTAGTCTTGATAAAAGCTGGGGACTGGAGAGACCAGTCGGTTAGGCTTTCGCCTTGCATGCGAAAGGTCCCAGTTTCGGGTCCAGATATCGCCAAAATAACTACCGACCTATAAACGCCCCTTGAAGCCGAAAATGTCCAAAGAATAATAGCCCCGTGTAGAGGGTGCGCTAAATATGCTGTAAAGTCTGCTCTGTAAGATAACGCTCCGTACAATGTCGCCTTTAACTATTGGGTTGGGTGCCTACTCGGGTGTCGGCTCGTCACTTGACTGTGGTTATAAATTACGATGCCTGTCACCAATAGCCCTCGTGTAGCTCTAGTATGACGCTAATTCTAACCTACCTTACTGAAAACTAGTTGGGGGATCAGCCTCTTTGCTTGTGAAGAAAAATTGTGGTGTTAATAAGTTGGACTATACAACCATAACAGGCAGATGCACTAATAGTTTAAGTTTTCTCAAACTTAAAAATAACTAAGTTGCCAATAAAAGTAGATTTAAAATAAGCAAAATTTTAATAATGAACCAATTAAAACTGAATTTTACTTTCAGGAATTGACGGCTTCTAACGCTGTGTCTGTGAAAAGTTTAGTGATCTATAACGTGACATACCTCTTTGTTGCAAACCAAAATCCAAACAGAAATCCAGAGTGTCTAAGTGGTAAAAACGTTGGTAAGTTAAAATGTGATATTATTTGAAATCGTGTATTTATATATAAATTCTACCATAAAAGTTTATAAACCTAACTAAAAGTTGCCAAATTGATTTAATAATAGGACTGCTCTATAGAGGGCTATTTTCGAATGGATCCGAAGAGGCCGGAGTCGACGGAGATTTTTCATTTCGATTGAAGATGATTTAATAAAATTTAAATAGAACTGAAATATATTTGTAAAATAAGTTAACAGGGAAGCTATGGAGCAGTTACTTTTTTTTATTTAACAGTCATTGAGAGATGATAGATTGGTCGTCTTAAGTCGACGAGAGTGTCCGAATGATCCACAAAAATGGCGATGAATGTCCAACTCTCCTCCACTGACCAATCAAATTTAAGGTTATACGTGTGAAAAGGTGTAAAGTCAAGATGACTCAGCAAAGTTTCTGTGGGAACTATTGATCTACGTAACTGTTTGTTGCCAACAGGGTGCGGTTGGAATGTTTTAGTACCAAGTGACATTAAGGATATGTAAAAAAGACACTTTTAATCGCTATTAAACTTAACTTAACTTAACATCTCAAAATCTTAATTTATGTCATACAAGATTTCCGAACTTGTATCTAAATTTCTTTTTAGGAGGAGGAAATACCACAGGAGATATTTACATGTGGAATGGAAATGTATTTGAAAGTTATCAAACGTTAGAAGTTCCCCCAATTCTGAGTATGGTTGTCTTCCAACACCAGGGCATGTCGTGCATTGTGTACGTCGAAATCAACTACTGCGAAGTGTATTGCTCAGTGGGCAGAGGATTAGAATTTACACTCCGGGAGATATTGCCAACGAGAGGTGGAAGAAAGGTTAGTATATTTAACTAAACCACTTGCTTGAAGACGTGCTCTGTGGAATGTTCAGTATAGAATGATCTCCACATACTGAACATTATAAGCCATTGTTCTAGGTAGAGATATAAAACCTTGCTTATCTTCAAGGCTATAAAGAAAGTCAACCAGCTTAAGTGTTTTGTCATTTCATTTGCCTAAAAAAATGTATTAAAAAATAAATTTTTCCCCTTCGAAATTATTCACAACTCCATAGAGAAGGCATTCTAGTTGTCTAACTGAATTAGTCTACAAAACTTGGCGCAATTTTTTTTTTATTTAGAAAAAAACTTATTCAAATTTAAACCGTAAAATATGAATAAAATTTTAAACATCAAACTGTCTGTTGCATAGTGTATACAGTTTATTTTTTCAAAAGTTAGTTTAGACTAAACTCCACAGATGGCAGCACCAAATATCACGGCGGAGCCGCCCGAAAAAAATTAAGCAGTTTCCCATTCTAACAAAACTGCCGTTGGCAGGTAAACTACAGTAACTTTCATAATTACTTGGACTATTGTTGCAAGCACTCAATTACTCTAACAATTAAGAAAATATACTGGGGAAAAATGTTTTATATCAAAAATGGTTCAACTCATTGTTGAGATTGCTGCAGTTTACTTGCCAAGGCCACAAGTCCTGCGTAACCTTTAAAAGATTTAAGATGAAAAATCTAAAATCGCTTTAAATCTGCCGAATTCAATAGCTTGTCAATTTAAAGGCGGGCGGCGGTTAGTATTTAAATTCAACTCGTGTCTCAATTCTAATGATGTAATTACAACATTTACAGGCATCTATAATACACACTCCCGAGAGAATTCTATTGGCTGTAGTAGCTGAAGATCTAGTTCCAAGGGTTGACAACGTTGGAGACAAGAGACCTGTAGACATCTACTTATGGCATCCTGAAGAATCTACTTTCGGCCACCCAATTCAAGTGATCCTATCAACTTACGCCCAATCTGCAATGCTGATGTACTACAAAACTGAGCATTCATCGTATACGTTCTTGGTTGTAGCCGAAGGAAGAATACCAAAAGTGCAAAATGAGCCGAAAATTATTATTTATAGGTATAATTGGAATTTTCTAAACTTATGATCTTTAAGCTAGGGATATTTTTATTCTTATTTGTTAAAAATATATACAAGGTTACAGACTAATAGATTTAAACATTTTATTTCCAAAAACAGATGCCTTCTCCCTTTTGAAAACATTCGCTCAACGTTTTAATTATCAGTGGTTTGAACCTTTGATATGAATTGTGAAAAAAATCGTTAAACTTAACGGCTTCAACCTGAAGACTATTACGCTCTACTTACCACTAGATTCTATATTTTAATCATTTTTATTCGGTACCGATTGACCTCTTCATTTGACTTAACTTCCCGAGTTAAAATTTTCATTTAGATGAAAATTCAAAATATAATTAAATATTCCTCGTATTTCTATCAAGTTGGATTCTGTCAAGCTTAAATTTTAAGTACTGACTATTCAAATTTAAAACGTAATCTTTCATCTTTTCAGATTTGACGAATCTACTAACATCTTCCACAAGTACCAGGAAATCCGCGATTATGGCGAGGTTGAATGGATAGTTTTGCGAACTGGAGAACTTGTTCTTTTTGCTCTGGATTCGTACCTGGGGAAAATAAATCTCTACCAACACAAAGGAGCTTCTGGATTTGTCCTTGTGGATACAGTCAACAGCATAGGTAATATTTTTATTGGTTTTCCAGTTACTGTCTAGTTTCACTTTATTGTAAAGCATGGCCATTTAGGAATTCTAAACTATTGCAATAAGAATTGTCGCATTTAATATTTACTTTCCAAGGTTAATGCTATAGTTCTTAACGGGATTTAAATGGGTGATTGGACGAGTTGGTTTTTTTTTTTGGAAATTTCTTAAGTTTGATTATCTCAACAATAGTCTATCAAATGTTTCCGCTGCTGGCACCTTAGGCAACGGTCCTTTGTTAGTTTATATGCATAGATATCCCTTGTAAATTGGTTCGAAATAGATTTAATAAGTAATCCCTGTCGCATTCAATGGCTAATATTTTTAGAGTGGAATTTCGTTCTCAACGTTTGTCGGTTGGTGAAATATTTTCTAAGAGGTTGTCTGCCTAAGTAAAAAAAAAATCTTTGGGTCAATTAAATCAAAACTTAAAAATATCGGTAACACTTTGCTATGGTGTGGTAAGCACTTGTTTGCGGGATATCGGTAACTGAATTGTGTTTCGGTAAGTCAGATCGGTAACAATGAGGTACCCTAATTTTTTAAAGAATTTGATTAATTTCTCGTATTGTCAAACTGGAAATCACGGTGTCTTAGGGGGAAAATTAACAATTTTATATAAAAGGAATATTACGCATTCTTAAGGTGTTACCGGTCTGAGCTGCTGAAAAGTTCTTATTTAAAATATTAAATCTCTGCTTGTTTATTAACGATTTGAAGTTGCAGCATGGAACTTTGTAAAGTCTATTGGAACGATTCAATGGTGTAGTTCTCTTTAGGAAATAACGTTTTCAGCCCTGAATTAGTTTCGGAAGATTGTTATTGATCTGACATGTAAACTTGTAACATGCAAATTTTGAGTCTTCTTGCCGTCCTTCGGAAACTTTTTTATAAAAATGAAACAATATTAATAAGACGTTATCATAATTCCTATTCTAAAGTATTTGTTTAGCAAAAAAACCCGTTTAAGAGATCTTTTCAAAACAAGCATCGCTAGTTGTAATAATGAGTTATGGCGCGAATTGACTTTTGTAATATTGATCCTTTTCTTCCAGGATCCATATCTGTTCATCCATTCATTCGAAACGATATTCGGGACAGCATCAATCATTATCTCGCCCTTGCTGGTCCTCGGGCTACCATGATACCATCCCAAGGCATAGATTACGCTAAAATATTGAAATCCAAAGTGAAAGGAAATAGTCATTTTATTACTGTCTAACCCCATTGTTTTACTATTAACACGTTAAGTTTTAAAATAAAGAATGTTATATTTTTCTTGCTTGTATTTTATTTATGCATTGCTTATGACTCTATTGCCAAGATTTCTTTTTATCGAAGGAGCTTAATTATAATGCAATGGACTAGTCGAAATGTAACTTTTGATCAATTTGATTTAAATTATTGGTGTTGTCTCTGTAGACTGAATATTGTATGTATTTCGCCCACTTGTCTGGATCCCACCTTGCATTACAAACCCACAGTTTAGCTTCTGTCCCACGCTTGATAAAACACTCCTACATTTTAATTCGGATTCATTTCTGGTGGCCCTTGAACTCCCTTGGATCAGGGAAGTGTTTTAACATAGCGTACGCTTTGGGTGCCCACCTAGGTGTCGGTCTCAATAACAGGGTGTTGATCTGGCCATTTTCCTCGACTTTAAATTTAGATATAATTCCACGGTCTTTTAATTGTAATTGCACTTAAAAGAGACTTAGTTTCGATTCCTAACTTAAGTACGATTTATTTTCACAACTTTTAGGCACAAAGTATTAATTTGCTTGCAATTTTTTATTATGATCTTATCAAGTAAAATTAAATTATAAAATTTTGGTTCCAGTAGCAAGATAGAACAGTTATTAATCTCATACTTCTCGGATTTTATCTAATAGTCGTTTCGATTAAATTTCTTTGTATATTGTAGGAGCTGGGAGAACGTTTAAGTTTTTATGGCTTGCTGGTCACTAAAAAAAAATAGCTAACTTTTATTGAAAAGTTGTTGTTTATAATTCGGAATACAAGAGTTATTGCCATAGAACAGAACTCCTAGTATTGGAATCGATATGAATGTGAAAACACCCAGAAAATTCTTCAGACTTCTATACGTCCTAGTGGGTGGTCCCTTAGCCCCCCTACTGACCACGCTTTGATTTCATTCTTTTCATTGGCGTTAAACGGATCTGCCGCCTACTTTCGCACTTTCTCTGTTGGTGGCTGTTCGACAAGCAAAGTAGCCTACAAGGCTCGCTGAAGGGGGGCTAAGGTTTATCTTTTGGTGATATTCGGTGGAGAGAAATGAAAGATCCATAGACAAATGATAAATGTTGGATTCGGTTTCTGATATTTGCAAGCACATAAGGGTGTCCTCGTTTTCCAGGCAGGGCTTCTGTATGTGAATAATTCAAGAGATAATTTAAGAATGTTATGTTTGGCTACTAGATTCGGGATAATTAGGTTTAGTGATGTAATTGCTAATTATCTTAAAAATTGTCTTTGAACATAAACTTGAGTGTTTGAAAAATTATTGCTCTCTAAATTATTAGTAAAATAAAATTTCCGCACCAAAATTTATTTTAGAATGGACCGCGAACCACCACTAATTAGTGCGATGAAAAACAAACTGCTTACGAAGACAAATATATTAATATTGGTAAATGAGGGGTTTGAAGTACTAAGTTTTATCAGTTGGAATTGGATTCATTCACATTTTTAGGAACAATACTTTGAAATCTACTTGAGTAAAAAAATAAAAGTATATCTGCAATCTGTTAAATATCTAAACAAGTTCTGAAAAATTTTATACGTTATTTAGTATGTGTAGTCATGTAAAAGTTAATCGCTGTTTCTTATCTTGTTCTATGCGAACATATACTTTAAACAAAGTGTCTCCGATGTAATCGCTACGAAAATGTTCTTATCTTAAGGTCATTAAGGCATTTGATAGTGGGTTTTAAATAATAATTATACGATAGGATGCTTATTAAGTTTATTTTAAATAAGTTTTATGTGCAAATATGTGGTTTAAATTGGCTAAATAAAGTTTTATTTATAAAATAGCAGATAAACAATTGAGCTAAAAAGATTTATAATGAAAATTGAATTGGGTATACATAGTCACTGTTTTGACATAATTTATATATTTTAAAATAAAGTTTTCAAATGAAATAAACTAGACATTTTTCTACATACCAGTATTATCTATTTGATTAAAATTGTATAAAACTATTATTAGCATTGCAAACTTTTCGCAGACCTTATTTTTTTAAAATTTTTTAAACCTCTTTGCTTTTAAATATATTGCTTAGGAAACATATTAAAATTATTAGTTAGAAATGCTAACTTCTGTGAAAATATTGCTTTGTAATTTGAACAGCTATATTGTTGCCAAGAAATAGCTTTGACATTGTGGTAGGACAAGACAACTAAGACCAGAAGTCATAATCCGTGATGAGATGATTCTGTTTTTATCTTAAGTGATATATCGCTTAGTTTAACACGTTCACGCCTTGGCCGATTTTAATTTGTTTTTCTGTGAGGCGGCGTTCAAATTAATGCGGCGCTGCATCTGGCAGCGCGCGATTTTTGCCTGTTTACACCTGCATACTCGCTTTATTTTTGAAGTACAAGTAGTGATATCGAAAAATTGGAGTATATCGCAGTGCATAATATCGAAATTTACGCCGGGGAAAATGAAAAATCACATTTTCATGATGCAGTAATGAGATTACTACACATGAGAATAGCACAATCTAGAATTAATAGCACAATCTAGAGCGGGCCACCGGTAGCCGGCACCAGCGTGAACGTGTTAAAGTCGATTTCAAACTATTTTTAATTAAATTTTTACACGGAATACCATTTTATTCAATTCAAGAAAGACTCTTTTACCCATTCACGGAATACCCTTTTTATTATTACAAATCCGACCCCTACCTAGTTCTTCTCCGAACCGCAGGTGGGTAAAGGAGTGACAAACTGCAGGGGCATTTTACCCCATTTTAACGTCCATTCTACCCTGGGGTTTTTCAAGTGAGCAAATGATAATAGATAGGGTAGCAGGCAAAAGGTCAAGATTGACTACAGAAGAAAGATTTGTTGGTACCCAGGAATGAGCGGTATTTTTTTTTCACCTAAATAACTACCGAGTGAACACTTGTTCAGATGATGAATTGGATAGAGGGACATATTCGTTCGGATTTGAGTCATTTGAATTATTACGGGGTATTGAAATATGGATAAGTTTTTTCGTTTGGGAAATTTTTTTGTAAGGTTTGATGATGAAATGGCATTAGAAATGATGATGCAATGAGGTAAGGTCTATTTTCAATGTAGTCTAATTTTAACTTGGTATTTCAGGATTAAAATTACTTTTTTTAACCAATCGAGGTTCACAAAAGAATATTAGAAATGGATCTGACAATGAGAGTCTAAAATATCTAATCTTAAATTAAATAAGTTTTCTTATGAGCTTGAAACTTCGATGCGTAGTGGGCTGGAGCAATGAAGGAGCCAAGTCCGCTTTCAAGAAAACTACTTTTCTTTACAAACACATCGAAACTAATTTCATGGAACAAAAAATAACGAGGTAAAATAATTATTTTAACAAAATCTACATTCTTTATTAGATTATTTAATATTCTTCATTAGAATCTTTATTATTTTTTTGTAAGTTTGCTAAAATCGTTTGAGAGATACAAAATCTGGTTGGTTGGACTGAAGACTGAATTTGTGGGACTGCAACTAAATGTCACCAAAAAGTACTTTCCATATAAGAAACTAAAAAGGAAAATAATAAAAGCAAAACACAAACTTTTTTTTTATCTGAGTAAACATTTTTTTTCCTTGATCAAATCTATTTTATTTCAGAAATCAACTTTCTGCCTCTTCAATTCATAAAACTAAAGCTCGAATGAGTGGGTGAAGAGACCACTTGTGCCACGGAACTGACTCGCTGCCTTTTTATGACACTTGAGCCGAATTAAAGGGTTTTTCCTAAGACGGAACAGCTTGGATTCGAAAGAAGTATGAAACTTTTTCATAATATTTATTAGGTTTTATTCTAAAGTTTTTTTTAACTCATTCACTCCAAATACTTAACAGATGTTCGCTATAAGGTTGCGTTGGGTGCCAGTTCAGGTGTCGGTCCCGTCACTTCAGCGCAGTTCAAAACACTATAGTTCTGATCATGATAGCACTTGTGTACTAGTGCCAGCTTAAATTTATTCAAAGCAAATGGTTTATGTAATAGTTTGAACCCTCATCTCCCCTTGCTTTTATGCTGTAGACTGACCAGTGAGTGAACAGGCCCCAGTGAATGAACATTTGGTAAATATAATTAAAAAATAAGGATTGAAAATCAGTTCACTATATGGATTAGCAACACTGACTTCTTCCCATGTAGTAGGAAGCTATCTGGGTTGGTTGTTCTGGTCATTATGTCTTGGTGCTTATTCACTGGCGAACGCATCGCCTTATACGTTCATTCACTGGTTAGTCTACCGTAGTTTGTATATTTTTATGGTTATTATTTTTTTTTTGTGTAAACGCAGTAAAGGTTTGATTGTATTATAGAATTGAAAAGAAATTGAAATGCTAACGAAATTAGTTCGTAAATTGACGCTCACCAGAGTTCTAGGTTGGAGCTTTTGGCGATGTTAATAACTTTAATATATATATTTAATTATTTATAATATTAATTTATACTTAAACTTTATTAAAAACTTTAAACTTTTATAAACGTAATTTAATTTATATTTTATTTCTGGCAAAAACCCATTAAATTTTTAAATAAGACTTTTCTACTTATCCCTTCGAATATGCTCAAAAACCGTAATTAATTCCACGCATTTGTGCTAATCACAAAAAAAATTCTCCTAATAGATGTTATTTAATTTATTTTATAAAAGCAATATTTTTTTCATTAATGAGTTTAAAATTTTTTAAGTAATTTTTATACAAACGTAATTTCAGTTCATTTATTATTTATGGAAAAACCCAATTAAATTCTTTAAAAAAAAAACTTTTCACATTCCTTCCCATATACTTAATTTAAGTCCATAATTAATTCCACGCATCTCTCGTTTATCACGAAAAAAAATCCTCCCACACCTCCGTAATGAGTCGACTCGCCGAAGTTGTGAAACTCGCATGTCATTGGCGGAGCCGCGAGCGCGGAATTCTACTCGCTTTCAGTCACTTTACAAACTCAGAAATTTCCTCAGTTGCCGAAGAACTTCAGTCACAGAACGAACTACGATTCGAAACTCTTCCCATAGGATTAACACGCGCTGGGTCGCCCCTCATCAGTTGTATATCAGTTCATTCTGCGGATATCAGTTGTATTTTAGTGATGAGTTTGAGTTGGGTGATGTTGAATTTGTTGTGATGTTTCGCCCACCTGTTTGAGCTTGCTTCATCCCACGTGGGGGACTGATGTTTGTCGTCTTTCTTTCAAGACATTGGTAAGTGTTTACAGTTTTGTTTTTGTCATGTCGCCGGAAGTTGATGTATATTTATAATTTTTATGGTGTATGTACAGGATGTAAAGAAGATTTGCTTGTTGTCAGTAGGGTTTGTGCAAATTTATTTGCGGAATCAATACCTCTGGGGGTGACAAGTCAATTCTGGGGATCCTCTAGTTGGCCTCTGTCTCTAAAAATTAGATATCCACTAATATGTGTATTTTGTCTGTTTTACTTGACGAAGGTTTATAAGCGGGTCTCTGAAAAAGCACACAAACCCGAATATATATATACCAACCAACCTTATTTGCGGTATGTTTTGAAAAGATTTATTGCTTTCAAATTGTTTTTCAATTTATAGTTTAATTTTAATCTAAAGAAAATAACAATCATAAGATTATCGGTATTAAAATATTTGTTTATAGCTTACACTCGTATATCACTGAGTGAAAACGTGACTACTCAGTTTTCTCATTGACACGGCAGAAATGTCACGTTTCCACGTACTGTGTGATTATTTGTTCATTTCCTTTTAAATATGACAAAATTTAAGAGTGATGGTCAGTTTCCTGGAACTATTACATTAATTTTGTAATCGCAACTTGTGAAAAATTTGCTTTGCTATGTAAGCATGTTTTCGTCAGGTATGATAATCTTCGTAACAAAAAAATAAATTTGAAGTAAAAAATATCTTCTGGCTGTTTGATTATTTTTTTAAATTTAATTTGTCTCAAAATATTCTGACGAGAGCTACACTATTTTTAAATTTTAACAATTGATGAGTAAATAAAACTTACATAAAATTTGCTTGAGGATCGAGTCGGTTTTGGTGGATTTAAAAAATTAACTCTTTGCATAGTTTGCTGGTTTACAAAATTCCTGGAGATGTAAAATATTTAAAAATTTACAAAATGAATTTAATTTCTAACATACACATTCATCATTACGATACTAATATCTGCGTAATAATAAAAAAATCCATGCCCATTTTAAAATGGCTTGCTGAAATTTTGAAACTTCAACATTAAATTGTTTATCAAATATCGACTTTTTGCATAGCAGCGAATTCACGTGTTTTTAGGAAAATTTATATTGCGCGCCATGCTGGATAACATCCGGGTTATCCAGGTTTTGCTATTACTTCCCGAGTTTTTGAAAAATAATGGAATCATAAGATGTATTTTTCGGTCAAAATTTGGTATTCTGCTTTTTTGACTTCAAATTCCACCCTACTTAAAATCAATGCAGATTTGCAAAAAAAAGGAGGGGAAGGTAGTGTTTTTTCCCCTATTTCCTGAGATTTATAGTGTAAAAATATATCGTTATTTTGTCTATTTTTCTAAGGATTTTGATTTGCCGATGACGATTTGTGCATTTTGGTGCATTATTAGTTATTCACGATGAGCCGATTTTTATATGATCACCCATTTGAGGCTTGCAGATACTTCGCCAACTCCAAATACTCTTATGAATTTTTCTAAGACGAAGAAGATTTATCTTCTTTTGAAGATAAATTTGAAGAGATAGTTTAAAATTTTACTTTTTACTACTTAACCCCCTGAGAGATACAAATGTATGAGCTTCCAGCAACACGTAATTTAATATTTTTAAAATTAATTTTATGACTTTACTAAATATAAATCACGAGGAAGTCATTTGTAAGTAGCTGCTACAGAAATACAATTTTAACCCTTTCAAGTCCTATTGACATTTTGCCATTATCATTTTAAAAAAAAATTTCTGGTCGTCTATAACCCTTTATGATATGAAAGAGCGCATCATTCGATTCTTCAAACTTTTTTCTATTAGAAAATATTTTTTATTAATCCCAATAGATGCCAGCCCAATAATTTTTTAAAATTATGACCAGAAAAATGATGCCAAATGGCATTACTTAGACTTATAAAAGTAAAACAATTAAGTTTCTATTGAAAATTTAAATTTTTATTTCACGCAGTGAAAGCAAGTTAAGACTTTAGCTTATTCCACAGAGTGTAAATTAGAAGTAGATTTTTAAACAGGTTCATATAACATTTAAATATAATTGTAGTATGTAAGCAGTAGATGTAATATTATGAAATGTGCGTACTATTAACTTTTATGTCACGTACAAAGTTCAGCTTTATTTTTCTTTATTACTGAGTTGTTGTCCGGTGTCAAGCGCAATTTGATTTGCTATTTCTAAAACGTGAATATATCTGAATAATATAACAATATTTCGCAACTGCAAGGGTACGAAAATTTTCACAAGGTCAATATCGGTTAATTTTAAACACGTGACGAAACAGAATGGCAAAACTGGTGAATCTATATTTTTAAGGTAAGTGTTTATTTTATTAAATATTTTTCAATTATAAATTATTAAATGGAGGTAATTTACAAAAGTAAATTCTCGCTTATCCGAAAGGAACGGGACCAAAATTGAGCAGCCAAAATAAAAAATACTGCATATTTTGAGAAATAAATCCAACTTTATAAGTACGTATTTATTTTTTGTGTTTATTTATGCGTGCACATTTTATTTAAAATTCCCGAGTCTTTCGGTTAAGCCGAATTTCGGATAACCGGTATTCGGATAAACGGGACTCTACTGCACAATTTTAAAAAATATCTACCGGAAAAAATGTAACCTTTTAGGAAAGGCTTTGAATAACTTAGTTTGAATTTTTATTTTCGCAATTAATTTCTTTCGTGTTACACTTATGAATGACTTTAAATATATTCATATGTTAAACCAATCATAGAGGAATCTAGTTCACGGTTGACAAATTGCTTCCGTTGCGTCTATTTTCATTCATTGACATGTCAACACTTCGAAACATCATCTACGGCACATCGATCGCATTTTTTATAAACCGATCCTTTTGAACTTTTTGCTATCGACATCCAATTGTTTCGTTAGGCTTCCTAAAATTGCACAATGCGTGGATTAAGGTAGGCGAATACCCAAAATACCCCAAAATTCTTAAATTTCTACTATTACTTTAATCTTTTCCAAATTTAGCATAGTGATTTCAAATTTTATGAACAATGCTATTTAGGCATTTTTTAAAATTTAAATATAATTTATTTATTTTAAACTTGTTTATAAACTAAAAAGAGGTTTACGCTAACAAGTCTACCACATTGAATTTTCCTCCTATAAACATTAATTGTGTGTTAAATTCTTCGTTTTGAACTGATACATGCAATGACCCTCTAGAATTACATACAAATTACAAGAAAAGAAGTTATTGAGAAAAATGTTATGAACTAAAAATAATAATTTTTTTCGAATAACTTACACATGGACATATAAAAAAAAAAAACTATTATATTTACACCAGATATTAGAGGCTTATATAGCACAGATATATATTGAAATAGCATTTGTAAAAAATTTCGGGTAAATTAATGTAAAACCTTTTATGCTAGAAGTGTTAGCGGAACCCCCTTTCTTTAGTTGAAAAACATCGTTTAAAATAAAACAATTAAATTTAAATAAAAAAATGCCTAAAAAGCATTGTTCATTATATTTGAAATTGCTATGCCAAATTTGGAAAAGATTAAAGTAATATTAAAAATTTTAGAATTTTGGGTATTCGCCTACCTTAAGACCACTAAAAGATTCATTGAGTACCCATTTGGCTTGGGTTCCCTCGGCAAAATGAAATCTCGGCATACTTTAACAGCTACAGAGATCCGATTCATTGTAATCTAAGTGTCAAATTTGTTGGCGAGAGCCACCTAGATGGTGCCACCAAAAAAAAAATTCAGTTATGGGGAATATGCCGAGTCTGCAAAGGCCAATAAAGATGCCCCGTTAGAGGTAAAAAGTGACACAAAAATTGTGAATTCGAATTTTGTTTAGTCGGATTTACGGCTCATTATATCACATATATAATGCGCCGTAGTATATCTACACTTTGCTTTCATCCCTTGAGTCGGCCGATAAAATGGGTACCAAGCATTTTGGGAACTAAACACTGGGGGTTCCGTGTGAGGCTGACTTTATTGGGACATATGCCTAGCACCGCAGAACCCTCGGTCACGAAAGCTGAAATGGGAATGGCAGGCCTTGGCCCAGTAATGGGCTGTTGCGCCGAGGAGTTTAGTATATCCATACTTATGGGCTATTGGCTACTGGTGATGCAATTTTCAACGGGGGTCAATTGACGATGCCTAACGTGTGAACTGGCACCAAACGCAACCCCAAGGCGGAGGCTCGTCACTTGACTGTGACATCGTAGCCAATCGTCCTTGTGTAGCTTTAGTACGACGATAATTCAAACCTGACCTCACCGTATGCGTGTTTTTTTATCATTGTATTTTTTTCTCCAATTATTTTATAGGATATCAAGTAATATCGAAGGTATTTGATCCCCCTTCATTCTGGTATTTTAGGTCTGACCGTTAATGTCTTACCAACTAGGCTATATTGGCCCGAAATCGGACTTCTGTCAGGTCCAAACACATTCTATACAATTCTACTTATCTCCGTAAAATAATAAATAAAACAAAACCTCATTAAAGTTCAAATAAGAGCACTTGAGCTCGTTGACACAGCCAAGTATTTGAAACACACCTTAAATATTTGAGGAGCACCAACCAATTTCTGCGATTACTAGTAATTTTGACAATTTAAGATCTTTACCCACGGAATTCCGTCTGTGCGAACTCCAATGTCAATGCACCATTGGAAATACTTTTTATTTTAATGGAATTTTCTTTCTCATTCAACTTTTAAAAGCGCATTAGAGGTAGTTTTCCTTGCGAAACCAACAATTTTCGTCGCGTTTGCTAAACGATTTACTAAAATAAAAAATATATTTATAGAAATCGGTTTTCTTATACTTTTTTTTGCTTTCGAAATTTTTATCAATTTTTTCAAGGTGAATGTTTACTTTTTAGTTTTTCTATGCCTTGGGTCAATGCAATCTAAATAATGCTACGTTAAACATAGGCGGTCATTTTCGTAACTTTTTAAAATGTTCATTTCCAATTAAATGTTCTTATGTATTACATCTTATCATATTAAAACAATTAGAAAATCGGAAAATTTATTTTTTCGACAATTATTTAAGATTTATGATAAGATTAGTTCATATTATAAGGAAAAATAATTGATCAAAATTCGTCGTAAGGGGTTCATCCAATTTTCCAATATTTTTTTTTATTTCTTTAGTTAAATATTTAATGTTTATATGTAAGATATTAGAGATATTTTTCTCCAGATTACAGCTAATCTAATTTTTGAAAAATATTTCATTTTAAATATTTCAAATCTATCCTAACAAACGTTTTGGTATTCATAAATTTTTTTAGACAATGAATATTTTATAATAGTTTTTAGAACTATCCATTTTAGTATTTATAAATCTTATAATTATTAATTAGTTTATTTTTGCTGACTGAAAAATCTTATTTTTTAATTTCTTCGTAACGCATAAAATGATATTTTAAAATATAAACTTCTGGCAGTTTTAAGAGAAGAGAGAAAAGATCAAGGCCAGGTCAAGACCTCTAGCAACAAGTATTTGGACCCTAAACGTCGTTTAAGCAACCGCGCTTGCTTCATTCTCAAAATTAGTTTTATTCATGTATTAAATTAGTTAGCAATGTTATTAAAGCTTCAACTATTTAATCTTGAAATTGGGATTGATGTATAATTATTTAATATTCTTAAGAATTGAAGATTGTAGGTTAAGAAAGAAATATGCATCGTACGAATTTCAATTACATGTCGTTCTTCATTGCTATCAGCTTTTTTAAATGAATGATGTCGCTGATACCTCAGAAACTAATTTAATTTGCATAAATGGAGTTATTTTGGTTTTCATATTACTACTTTGACAAGACCTTTTTAATTAAATTTGTGATAGAGAACTTGTAACTCGAAAATGACTGTAATTTCATGGAGGTTGAAGGGATTGTTAGGAAAAGCGCATTAAGATATTTAACTTTTCTTCAATGGACTTAATTTATTGCGTGTGTTTAGGAATTTTTAATTTGTCGGTTAAAAGGTATCGTGTTTAATTTTTAGTACTTTTGTGACCTAGGTCAAACTATTTTTAACGAGCTTTATTTCCGTAATGTACCTGCTTTTGACATTAACTTCTGGGAAACCTAGGTCTTCTTGCTGGAGTTTCTTATTGTCGGTCCCTGGAAATGTGGGTGGAAGTAATTAGAAAAATCTGCATACAGTTTTCGAATAATTTGGTTAAACTTCTAATAAAGCGAATTCGGCAAAATGGTTATTTTAATTAGATATATCTTGAAATATCATAAAAAAAGTAATTTAAAATAAATTAAACTAAATTAATTGGATTTGTTTTACCTTAGTATCTGCTCTTTACCCATGAATAATATTTCTAAAACCTCAATGTTTCTGTCAAATAATTTAAAAGTTTCAACATTTTTGAGATTCTCAACAGATTTCCGCACTGCTAAACAAAGTATTCTAGAGTGTCACTAGATATAAAATCGCGACTCTTGCAAATGTAAAGTGATTTGAAGTGTCAAGACGTTCACTTAATGCTTGCGCAACTTTTGTCTCCATCTCTTTAAATGTGACATTTATTTTATATGCTTACATTAACTGTGAAGCCGAGTGGAAAAAGCAGAGAGGAAATATTTCAGTAATAAACATTTTGAAGAAATTGTCGAAATAATAAAGTAGTCGCATTGCTGTTTTTTTCACTAGATATTATTAGCCATGTGTAGTAATTTGTTTTTTCTTCTAAGAGCTATTCTTGTTGCTAAATATAAATTGTATTTGCAAACTTGTAAAAGTTAAAAATTTTGCGTGAATGTCAAATATATTTTTAAGGTTTGAAACTGAATTATAGCACATATTAAATCACTGTTTAAAAAAACTTCTGCTTTGTATACATTTATTTAAATATTTTTTAACAAGAAATCTAAGTTTAAAAAAATCGCCTAAATATCAAGGGAGTTCAAGTAATGTAATTAATACTAGATACATAAAGTTATCCAGATAATTAGTAGTTTTTTTTATTTATTGTCTCATTTCTCATGTATTTTTCCCCTACAACAGATACATAAAATGCAACTTAAAATTTACTGTTTTGGTAGCGAAATCTTTCACACGTTTTCGTATCTTCCTTGAAAAATGTCAAGTGTCATGTTACAACATTCCAGACATCATTACCATTTCTACAAATTATGGATTTACTTGTACTTTTTATTTCAAAAGTAAGACATTCATCCTTATTTGAAATTCTTGTGGCATACTAAAGCCTGTGAAAATCATGAAGAAAGTCTTCCTTCTTCAATGTACCGGTTCCACAAATGATCAATCTTTCCTGTGACAGATAGCAGAATAGACACATTACAGACTAAATCCTTGACTGTATTAATGTAATCGCACCTTACCTATTGCATTTCGTTTTCATAAATTAATAGAATGGCACATTTCCCTTTTTTTGTTTTTATTTTATCTTGTGACGGGTTTTTACCAACCCTTTTGCTACACTACGAAATATAAATCTGACAGTGAAAATCAAATTTTAACGATTCGTTTTTTCAATCTATTTAAATTACTATGGAACATTTAATAGGCTGGATTAATGTTTTGTTGCTGCATATTTGTAGAATTAATCCCTTCAGGGTTTTAAGTAATAAGCCTCGCAGTCTTTATAATATCATCCGATCTTGGCTTCAATAATGATGTAGGTAGGAAGGATTGTTAAGAAATTGCATTAAAATTTCTTAAAATTTTGTGACAGGTTGACATAATTTTCCATTCAGGGCCATGTGAAATCGGCCTCCAAGTCGCTGAGTTAAGGAATTTTAATTGCAAGTTTTAATAATTTTTCTTGTTGCCCTAATATTCTTAAATTGCCGTATTTCTATTCATTAAACTTAATTATTTCCATGCCTTGAATCTTATTACTTCCAGTCTCTCCCAATTCTCCATAGTTTAAAGCAGAAATATAAGACGGATAATCCCCCCCCTCCCCCCCCCCCATTGAACGCAACGTGTCCTATTCGTTCAACAACCAATACCATATTAAATTTTTGCCAGTCTTTCCCAAAATGCCTCTGGTTCATTGACGGAAAGATGAAAGAAAACGAAATGTTCCAACTTCCGCAGCTAAAACAGCTAATAACCAAGTGTAGCTTATAACACGATGCCAATTAACCAGTTAAACTCCCGTTACAAGTGAACTTGGCCAGTATAACTGTCAATTAGCTCAACCGTGAGTTGCATAGCAAATAACTTTCAGTTTTTCCTCCTTAACTCCCTTTTAACTCTTGACGGAAAGGTGAAACAAAACCCAAGACTGTTTCAACTTCCCCCTTTAAAACTACTAGTCCCCAAGTCTAGCCGATAGTTCGGGGAGGGGGATAAATTAACCAGTTCCTCTCTCCGTTAAAGTCAAATGGACAGTATAACTGTTATTTGGCTCATTATGAAGTTATACGGTAACTTGCCTTACCTTTAGGAAAGAGTAAACAGAGCCAAGAAGTCTCAAATTTCTCCTTTAAAAATCTTCTACCCTAAGACCAGCCGGTAGTGCGAAGTTATTAGTTCAATCTCCCATTAAAAGTAAACTTAGCCAGTATAGTTAACAATGAGTTGACCATCGGTATTACCCCATATGTGACGGATAAATGAAACAATACCAAAACGTTTCAACTTTTAGCATCGTTCTTTATTGGCCAGTTTAACCCCCCGGTACAGATCAACCTATCCAATATCACTGTTTACTAGTTCAATAATCAGTTGCATACCAACTTACTATTATTACTCCAGATGGACGAAACAAAGGCAATAAGTCTCAAATTCCCCCCGTTTAAAGTCAACTAATAACGCAACAAGTCCCATAGAATTCGGCCTATGAGTGTCGAAAGAGGTCAAGTGATCGCGTTATCTAGACAAGACGTTTGTTTGCTTTGAGTTTATGATAGGGAGTGGCTTCTTGTGCGATTCTTTATTAACGCACGCCTTTTAATTGAATTTTTATTGACCTCTAATATTTTTCTTCAATGTGGTGAGTGATTAGCAATTTAAAGTTAAGAGGCTTGGTGAATCTTGACTTCACAAGAAGGATGGGTGTAGGGTTCGCTATAGGATATGATAGGGGTTATTAATTATTCCCTACTTATTACATATTATAACTGATTTTGTATTAAAATTCATTACATCTTTTAAATTGCGTTGTATTGTTAATGTAAATTAAAAATTTGTTTTAGTTTTACAGCTAGTTGCTATTTGTCAAAGAAATTCCGAAAAGATATTGTGATTGGACAGTTATTAAACAAATATTCAAAACTTTTAATGTTTTTTTAGTAGATATGTAAAGTAAAAAATGGCTTGCTTGTGTGTATCTTAAATACGATTTACTACTTAAATCTGAAAAGAATGAATCGTTGAAGAATGCATAAATCTCTTCAACACGAGTGCTACATGTTACTTTAGAATTATAGAAGAATAACATTTGATAAGCCTTTTTAAACATGCATTGTATCATACAATGAGTTCTAAAATTATGGTTTGTGTAAGACTTGTGTATGTATTTGTAAAATTCTACACATGTGTATCCCCTCTCCTTTTAAGTTTAAAAAATTAACTTCATTTTAGAATTTCATCACGACTTATAAATTGTCCCTTTGAAATTTTAGGATTTTAAAGCTTGACACTCGGTCAACAAAACCAAGATTATTTCTCTGCATATTTTAAAGTAAATGTCAGGATACTGAAATTATCTATTTGAGGAGAGTACACATATGCATTACTATTTCGTTTCTTAGTGGCGATTATTTTAAAGTTAAGAAATGTTATCTTCTATTTTCTGAAACTGCAAAGATTAGTCTAGAAGTAGATAGCAATGTATCTGAAAAGATAAAATGTCAAGTACAGCTATGGAAAAAACGATCCAACCCTTGTTCCTCGGCTGTTATTCAAAAGTTTTTGAGAGAGGTATCGTTTTTCAAGGCAAAAATTTTAGAAAAATGATTTTTGGTATTGAAATTTAAAAGGTTGTTTGCATACTTAAAATGAGCACCTACTTTAAAGATTCCAAAGTAAATAAAATAACTTTTTCTGACTCTCAATAGGAATAGTTTGTTGCTGTAGTTCAAACACTACATACTATGATGCATAACTTCGGTTTGAACGTTTCTGGGCTATCTATTTCTAGATTCAGAGCAAACGGTAAAAATTTTCGAAATTCTGGCATTGATATTTAGAAGGTGCTTAACCTTTAATGTAAACAACGAGCGTTGCTATTGAAGTATATAAAGCTGAAGTTCTTTTTAATATGTTAACGACCCCCATTTGAACAAGTTTTAATATTAAAAAAATCAATTTTATATTTTTTGCCTTAAAAAACGACATTATTATTGAATTATTTCGTACAAGAAGTATTGAAACATTCTTAATAATTTTAGTTACTGAAGTTTTGAAGCGAGCCATAGTTTCGGGGTGAAAAATATTTTTTTAGTCGATAAAACAAAGAATAGATGGTTTTTTTCCCTTCAGCTGTACACTGTTCACATTTCATTGTTGTTCAGACACCATTTTATACATTAGTTCCGTAATATAACAAAAAAAGTGCCTTTACCCAATATTTCTTTCCTTTAGAACTTTGTGTCATACTGTGTATGTGATCAGATGTGACCAGTCTATTGTTTGTAGCTAAGTTAACTAAATTGACCTTTTATAACAAAGACGTTTCAAGCAAATAAACGGACATATTTTCGCCCTTTATCTGTTTTATGTCCCTTAAATATTTGGAACCGGACCTTTTAGTAGTAGTCATGTACATTCATAGTTTATTTTCTTTGGAAATTCGCACGAATACGAAAATGTAGTACTTCAAAGAAGGTTAAACATTGGATAAAATTGAAGACATTGTGTCTGTGTAAATAGTTTTTTTTCCTAACATCTTCCGTACATCATGACGTGCGCTACTTACGTCACAATTTCTTTGAGTATGAATGAGTTATCATTATAAGCATATATTTTTGTTTCAAATTCTGCAATTGTTATAGCTTTATTTCCACAAAAATAAAATTTATTACTCATCGTCTAATTTGTTTAATCGGGTTTTGCAATTGATATCATTACATTACTTAGAGGTTCTGTGCTTTAAAAAAAAAAAAATCCAAATTTCATTGCTTACTCGTTGTAAAATTAGGGGTACTATTAGTTTTCTGTTAACCACCAAAACTTTCCCATTACATTTAGTTCTGAAATAGAATCTCAATAAAACTTCTTCAAATTCAAATACATTTATTCTTGTCTCTCTCGGTACGAGAATTAGTTCTATATAGTGTTGGATGATTACTTGCCGTTTAGTGGCAAGATTCGCAAGGGGCGTTTACATGAGCCATCGAATCCATGGATTGAAGAGCAAACTCCGCAATTTTTCCCTCTTGGGATTTTCGCCCAGGCAGAACCGGAATTGCAGGATTATCATTTGGGGGTTTCGCAAACCCTCCAATGAAGGAGGGTTTGATGTTTGGATTCGGCCACAGACTATCATTTGGGTTGGAAATCCTGCTTGAGCACTTCCCACTAATGGAGGGTTTAGCATTCCATGGATTCGATGGCTCATGTAAACGCGCCTACTGAGAAACCGACAGGAAACGAAGAGTGTTCATTACTCAGGGGGTATCGTAACTCATTCAAATTGTTAACCGCATTCACTTCCACCTTTAATCCCAATTTCCGCTCTTTCCGAACAATTATGATAAAATCTTAGTTTCCTTTCAGACCAGTGGTTTCTTGTGATTATTAGTCACTGTCCCAAGTATATCAAGTTTTTTTTCAATGCTATCCAGAAATTCTTCCCGAATCAAACACTGCTATAAAATAATGGATTTCAAAATATGTGTTGAAATATTTTTTGCCTTAAATAAATTAAAATATGTATAAACATGATACAACTTTGATATTAATTTTTTAGTTTTTATCTCGACTTAAGAGCAGGGCCGGATTTAAAGATCTGCCGCCTGTAGGCTACGATCAATTTGCCGCCAGATATAGTTCTCACGATTATTTTTCTTTCTACATGTTAGAATATCTATGTGAACTCTAAATCAAAAGCGAAATAATAGGCGAATTTTTTAATCTGTTCTATTTTTCTTTCAACTTCCTAACCGGGGGAGAATCTGCAATTGTCCTTACAGCTGCCATGTTCACTACTAAATATTAGTGCTATATGTACGATTACGATTTATGCATTAATGTGAATTATTTGTTTGTTTTTTCTTAAAAAGTTATTAAATATACTATTATTTTAATGCCGAATGCCGCTTTGCTTACTTAGCCTATTTGGAAATCCGGCCCTGCTTAAGAGATTCAGAATAAAATATAATGCGTTTTTCAAGCAATTATAGACTTTATTATATATTTTTAAATATCTATTGACGTATTGTCTTGAAGGCTTATATTACAAGATTGAGTAATCAGCTTCACTACTAGTGTTAAAGTCGAGTTCAATAATTGACCATTGTAGTGCAACCGCATCCAGCGTAATATTGCGAAATCATTGTTAAATAATTTACCCATTGTATTTGCATGCCAAACTATCATAATGCAGGTGTCTTTTGTTTAAGTCGTCCTTTGAAATCCATCAATTAGGTTTTTTTTTCATGTAATGTTATAACGGATCACGATTATGTTCTTAAGAGTTAACAATAGCAACTCGCTCGGTACCACAGCGAAAAAATATATCAAAGTGTGAATAGTAGCAAATAAAGTATTTTCTGTTTCTTTCAATATTATAAACAATGTTTAATTTGTGATAGCTTATATACTTATTATTGGCCATTTACAATTAATTTGTATTAATGAATTTTACTTATAAAAAAAAATAAGTTCTTTCTATATTATACTATTTTTTCTACGTATCTATGAAATGAGACGAATCTAATTTAAATATTTGTGATTAGTATCTTTGCAATGAAATCAACTTGGTTATTTTGTAGCTTTAAAATTTGATCATGGAAAGACATAAATAACTAATACAAATGCTAAAGAATGGAAATATGTGCTATCCTTTTGAAGTCCGGCAACCATAAATCTAGGAAGTATCTGTCCCGAAACAAAAGTCAATAATTTTTTTTCTTCCGAATAATAATATTTCGACTTTTATGATCCAGAATGATATAGTATTTTATAACACAGGGGCAGATAGACCATGGTGTTACTTTGTTCGCGTACAATGTACGAAAAGATCATTTGTAGTTATTTTTTTTATTTTTAGGAGGTAACGTGAAAATAGAATGACCTGGCCTTGATATTGTTGAAAATGTTACGGTCTTATTGTCATGAAAGAAAAATTAAAAGAATCGCCATCAAAAATGCATTTACAATATTTGACGCGTATCCGTGACGTTACGCGTCGTCAGGCTTAGATTACAGGTTGTGGATACTTTTTTTTAAGATACTAAAATATATAGAAGAGGAAATGATTTAACTTCTGTATCGTTTCTGGCTCCAGTAAATAATACACATTTCTACTTGTGCTTCAACAATAAAGTTCATTCTGGTTTAAAAATAGAAATTCGTCCAATATTTGATTTCGTTTTTATTTTTTTTATTCACCCTAGAAGACATTAAGTTGTTTGGGAATTTCTTTTTAAGCATGCTGAATTGTTTGGGATTCTTTTTTAGTAATGTATGCTATAATGATTCCTAACGGTCTATATTATGCTAATACTTATTATGTGTTTTTCAATCTAGAACTGTTATTTTAATGAGTTTTTTTTTGGATGCTTTAGCTTCTAATGGACATTTAATTTGTTATTCTTCTTTAAGTGTATAATTTTTTTATGTTTCAGTGATTTTTTGCTTAAATTCACTTCAGTAGTTACCAGTAACTAGCAGCAGCTATGACTACTGAATTTAAGCAGAAAAAGTAAATTCAGAAACTAATTTGTGTGATGATATTAATGAACCATCAGGATTCCAAATGCCTGACAGGTGTTGGCTCGTCACCTGACTGTGGTTCTAAAAATACGACGCCCGTCGCCAATAGCCCTCGTGTACCTCTAGTGCGACGATTTTCAAACCTAACCTAACCAAATGCCTGAAATCTAGACTGTCCAAGTTTGCGCGATCATACTTTATTTTTTATTTTCAAATTTCGTAGGTTCATTAAATTTTAATTTTTTTATGCATAAGATTTATTCTTAACAGGATTTTGTACTTTTGACTAGTGCGTGACAAGTGTAATAACCTTATCTAAGCTTTTTTAAAGTATTTCTTTTAAAACTCTCTTATTTCGTCAGCAACGCATTCAGTACCACGAAAATTTGATTCACGCTATTGCGTTCTCAATCACAAATTTGTGCTGTTGTGCAAAATCAGTTTGTTTTTGCTAATACATGTTCGAGTGATGATTTCGATAAAGATGGTGGATTTTATTATTTTAGTGTGAATCAGTGCACACAAAATATTTGCATAATGTTCTTAAAATGACTGTTTTTAATGCTAACACTTTACTACTATGCGATGTGTTCCTTTGTTCTGCCGTGAGTACGTCACTTGCTGTAACCACAACAATGAATTGTACCATTTTGTTATGATATGATCAGTCTTTCACTGTACTTTCTTATGGATTAGATATTTGAGTGATTGTAACAATGATCTAAGTCATTCATATTTGTCTAGATACTGCACTTTAATTGCCCACATTATCTTTGTAACATCATCCTAACAAATAATAAATTTATTCAGAAAAATATTTTTATTCTTAAGTGATGGTGGGGCTGGGGAGCCCAGTCGGTTAGGCATTCGCCTAGCATGCGAAAGGTCCCAGGTTCGGGTCCGGGCATCGCCAAATTAACTGCCGACCTTATAAACGGCCAGTGCAGCCAAAAAAATGTACGACGAATAATTCCCCGTGTAGAGGAAGTACACGTTAAATATCCTTCAAAGTCCTAACGTTGCGTACGATGTCGCTCTTAACGGTTGCGTTGGGTGTCTGCTCGGGTGTCGGCGCGTCACTTGACTGCGGTTCCAAAATATGACGCCCGTCGCCAATAGCTCCCGTGTAGCACAAGTGCGACGATAATTCAAGCCTAGTCGAAATATTAAGTGCTGGTCAAGAATATGTACATTTTATTTGGAATTACTTTCCATCTTGCAGAGTTTGGGAAACAATTACATTCAAATATTAACATTAATTTGACCTACTTAGTCTTAATTAAACCTGCTACTATATCTCGTCAGACATTTTGATATACTTTTGATATTTGTATAAGAATACTTCGACATGTCTTGCTTTTGTTCCTTCATAACGGTTTGATATCCCTTATTTTATTGGTGCCTCACCTGATCCTAGGTTAAAAAAAATCATTTTATTGCCTTGAGCTATAGTTTTACTAGGTATCCCAACCGAGTATGGTTTCATTCTCTTGTTTTAATTGCTCTCGTATCTCAGCGCTATTGCTGCGGTCGCTTCTTGTCTAAGACTTGACACATATGATGAATCACGGTGATTAATATTGCGAAGAGGGCTTGCAATATCAGTTTCCGATACATTTGTTAAAATTCCTTAATGCCATCTTATAAAAAAATATAATATCAGCAAAGGAGTTTTTTGGTGTTACGATCTTATGTGCGCTGTGTAACATGTCGAGTTCATTACCTCGTCTAAAAAAAAAAAAAACTTTATACAATGCGGTTTGCTGATTTGACAGAAGTGTAACTAATACTTGTGTCAAATCGGGTTTTCATGGTCCGTTTTAAGAATTATCTCGGGTTTTATATATTTTTTTCAATTCGAAAAATCTTGTTTTAAAATCAATGTACAATTCTCAAATTTACATACGTCAGTTAATAATAAAAATAAAACTGTGTATAACTAGACATAATTTGGTTTCAATTGTCATGAAGTACAGAAAGCTAGGTTTTATTAGCATTAAGCTCAAGTTTCTGTTTCTAATTTGTTTTTCAAAAAAAAAATTCGGCCGCAAATTTTGAAAAAAGCTTTAGAAGATACAATACTAATAGGATCCATGAAAGATGATCAAGAATAGACTTTAGTTGGGGAATACATGAACAAAATAAGCCTGAATGAATAACATGTTTGTATCTTCACAGTAATTTTATACCCGTTTTAATAAAAAAAAGTAAATTGTTACTTACAACTATATCATACCATCTCTGCGAATTCACTTTTTATAGTAACTATTTTTTACGAGGCTACAGAATAGGATGCATCCTATATTTTATCTATTACATCTGGAGTATTATCGTGGGAAGCGCTAAAATATTCCGATGTGTACGAGCAAATCTTAGCGTTGTGTAGGTGTAGTTGTTTATGGAAGTGCTTACTCTTTTAAATTTATATTGTTTTTTATTATACGTCGTTAATCTATGCTAGCAGTGAGTGGTTTCAATCGTCGCCGCTTTGAAATGTTCAGGGAAACCGTATAAACTAACGATCTTGACTTTAGCATTGACCCTTGGGAAAAGCATAACGTTATCGATTGGACAGTATATATTTTTTTAAAAATAAACGAGCAAGGTGAACTATATATTAAAACAACACGACGGTTCTGTTTGAGTTCCCTTGATTGCAATAACTTATGTTGAAAGTATCCTAAATTTTTAGTTAAAATAAAACGCTTATGCTTTATCTCTTGCGTAATAAAAATCTTAATAGTGACTTAACGCCAATAAAAAAAATCAAACTTGATATTAACGCAAATTTTAAAATGAAATCCACAGTTTTGAGTGGAAAAAGATATTCATCACCTCAATTTTAATAACTTATTATGTATATGCTTAACTCTTTCCTTTATTGATCAAACCATCATCAGGTTGGAATAATTAATGTTTTAATAATATATATTTTCGTGATAATTTTATTTCTATTCGTATCTCGGTAACATCTCTTGGCACTTATAACTGTTGAAGAAGGTTATTTTAGTAATATTCCGTAAAGACTGCTTTATTTACGTAGTACATATTAACATATCCACTGTTTTTTTATTGTTTTAAAGAATAAATTAGGTTAAAAAATGCATGATCAGATAAATTGTTTTCCAACAGAACAATGCAGGTTAACTATCTTAACTAAACAATCTGTTTCCTATAATGATAAAGTAAACCTACTTGAGAAGCATGGATATATGAAATACAATAAACATATTAGTGTTAAAAACAGCTTTGCATATACAGCTATTTCCTTACATTGTCATTTAAAAATAAGTTTTAGACCATTTCAATTTGTTTTTGACATGTTTTTTGCATAAATTATTTGCATCAATATTTTTTGCATCAAATAACATTTTATTTTGCATAAATCATCCCATGGATAAAATGGTGTTTATGCGCTTCAATAAATAATATTTATTTAGAATATTGAATTAAATGTTATTTAAATTTAGTTTTAAGTATACGTAACTTAAACAGTTCCATTTTCGGGTCATGCTTTACAAAAGTTAACTGATTTTAAATACATTTAATGCTTTTTTTTATACAATTTTTGATAATTCTAAATGAACCTCTTAAGACCGAGCCAAATCCTACACGTATATTCTTAATCTAAACATAATGTTCATACAAATATATGCTAAAAAGTATGTTTTTCAAAGAATTTTTTTTTAAAATTGTTTAATTGTTACTAGGGACATGCCTTAAATTCGAAAAGTACTTTTTTGTGCTATAAATGCAACAAAAAAGGCTGTATCACTTATTTGTAGTTAACATATTTTTTAACATTGTTTTTAATGCAAAATGTCTTTAAAATTAACTATTAAAAGAATTTTTTTTTGGAAGTTTGAAAAAATAAACTTAAAATAATTTTTTAAGAACTCAAAAATCGCATTGACCCCGTTCAATTTCATTTTTATAGAAATAAAGACTGATACCTGTAAACAAAGGCTGAAAATTTATATTTGGATCTTTTATCGGACCATGTCAATTTCGGAATTAACGTGTTAATTGTTTGTGGGGAGTTTTTAAAAAATGTCTCCAAATGGGGACGCCAGGTTGCAAGAGGATAAAGCGCAGTTAGAAGCATATTCTGACCATCTAAAAAATATTAAAACTCTAAGACAATGCTCAAAATAACAAGTTATTTTAGTATTTACTAAATTATTATAGAAATATAAATACTTATTACCACATATGTCATATGAATCCAGTTTGCTTCTAGTTTTGTATGTCGGCCAGCATGTAGCTACATTTTTTATACATTTGATCTGTTCTTGTCTTTGTTGAACAGGTGGTTTGTTTCTTCTATCTGCCTTACCCACTGACCGTTTGACTTTTGTTTTTGCAATCCATATTTCAGGCTAGTAACTCATGTTTGCTCTCTTACGAGGCAATTTTCACGGTTAAATATTTGAGTTTGTCAGTTCCAAGAATTTGCTTACCTCTTTTTACTTTGTCACATTCTAGGTTGCACAAGTTCAAGGCTGAATTATCTTGCCAATAAAATATCTTTAATAAATTATACATTTAATAGACAATAAAATACAGTTTCATAAACTTCGATGGTTTCCAGTTAAACTTTAGTAGCCAGTAAAAGTGCAAATACATGTGCAAGTACAAAGTGCGACAAATATCAGACATGTATTTTCACAATAGCAAGTTTCAATAGACAAGAAAAAATCCAAAGTTATTTTCTTAAAAAAAAAACTTTAAAAACTATTCGGAGCAAAAGGAATTCAATATCTATTCGGCTTTATTAGATACAATTTCAAGGTGCGGAAATCATAATCTATTTTCAAAGTACTGATTATTGCGTTTTACCTCAAACTACCTGTATAATTTTCTTTTAATAAAGGTCAGATGTTAGATATTTCTTTTTCATATAATTATTTCCTGTAATGTCGACAACGTAAATACGGGTACATATAACATGCTTACTTGGTCCTTTATTTTTTTGAACTACCTAACTTCTTAACACCGTTTTACTCTATAGAAACTCGTACAATTTGGTAGTTTAGCACATGTTTGTTGATTTATGACTTAAAAATTAACTAAAAATAATTATAACAGATTAAGCTGTAAATTTTTTAAAATTTTGTAATCCTACCATAAAAACAATTTGTACTTTCCATGCCTTGTATTTGTGGTATTTGAATCCTGAGAAAAATCTGAAATCTGAACTTTTTTCAGATTTAATTCAGTTGGACATTTTAGAGGTTTTATAGATGATGAAAATAATCCAAAATATAAGGTCTATTTTTATTAATATATACCTTTTTATCCATTATCCGAGTTATTATGAGTTATCTAGCGGTCATTTTCCTATTCATTATTTCCTTGTATTTAGGCATCCAAGCTTAAAAATTAAATATAAACATTTTTAATGCCCACACATTGAATTGTTTAGTTAATGAGAATGTTTTTGACATTTCACATTCATGAAAATTTTGTAATTCCTTAATTTATAATCTTTATTATTCAATTACTTGTGTTATTCTGATGGCCTAAAACTATTTTCATCAATTTCTTTGAAAATTTATGGGCTTTACAAAAGTTTTATCATTTTAATGGTCGTCATTGAGAATCTTTAAAGACCAAGTACTTTTTATTCATTTATTTCAAAGAATAAAGAAGGGGATTAACCATTCTGTTATAATAATAATAATAATAATGTGCGTATTTTTTTTAAACTAAGCCTCATAAATTTTTAATGCTTCACTTTGTGTTTCTCTACTGTAGACGAGTTAAATGATAGTTATGTATAGCTGACGAAACCATTATGTTTAACTGATTCAAATAAATATAATCAAGGTGATTTTCTTTTTTTGGATTCTCAGCTAAGTAAATATTACATTCCATGCTCAAAAGTAGTATTATAATAACGCATGAATTTTGGGGTCGTTAAACCACTTGACAAATAACTTGGTATATTTTAGTTTACATTAAAAGTGCAAATTTAGTGATTTTACGAGCGCTGCGAGCCTTCGGGGATTGCGCAGCTATACAAGAGTGCAAAGCTGCGAGCCAGAGAGATTGCACGGTAATCCAAGGGTGCGAACTTGCGAGCCTATAGGCGAAGAGAGCCCCTACTACTTTAAATAAATGTTGCCATTTACTACTTTAAATAAATGTTACTACTTTAAATAAATATTTGTGATAACTGGTGTCACACATAAGTATGGTGAAATTTCTGAATACTACAAAACAATGAGTTAAAACTTATTGTTTTGTTATAACACTTCATTAAAATATTAAAAATGCAGCTTTTAATGACTAAGCACTGCAACAAACCTAGACCACCCCATTGTCAAGAAAGCTCAGCCAAACTTCAGCGACTCTTCTGGCATCCATCCGTTATTCGCCAGATAGCCTTAGCACAACAACCCCCAAATACAAATTGGCCATAAGCAGAACTCCCTATCTTTTTTACTGGCAGGCCACGATAGACTCTCCTTTACTCAGTTCCTAGGAATTTCCGTTCTGTTTTGTCGCCGATGGTAATCTCAAGATCCTCCGAGTCAAACAGTCCTCTACTTAGCATAAATTACTTCACAAAAAGTCCCGTAATTGAGCTTTTTTTCCATCGTCCCCGCCGATCCCCTGACATATGTTGAAAGAGGAATCGTTGCTTGTCTCGACTTTTTATCTGTTGCTTGGATGGGTAGACAAGAACAATTTTTCTGGTTTTGTTACCAGTTACTTTAAGCTTGTAGTAGTTGAAAATTGTCAGGGCTCTGTGTATGCAATGTCATGTGGCATGATTTTTGGGAGCTAGGTGTTACCTTTGGGGAAGGGGGTTGTAACGAAAACCCATAAGTGTATCATAATGATGTTTGGAGTTGTATAATTATTTAACATAAGTGTGCATGGATTTTTTTTAAATGCAAATTTAATATTTTAAATCTAATTTTAAAAAAATAGCTAAAATAAAAGAACAGGGAATTAAAAATCTTCGAATTATATAATTTCAAATTATTCGATAATTTTAGAATAACGCGAATGTAATTATTTTCTTAGAAAACCACAATTTAATCTTAATTTGACTTCTTTAAATATTTATGAATGAGCACAATCCGATCAAAATTGAAAGTGCTTAATGTGTGAATTTGATAATTCAATTAAACTTTTTTTTTTGCTTGTGCTCAAGATAAAAATTAATTGTAAACGGATTTATTTTAATTATTACGTAAGTTATTTACTATCAGATATTGTGTAAAGACTCCCAATAATTTTTACATAACAATTTACCAAGTCTTTTATCACCAAACTCAAGCCAGATCCGATAATTTCGATATATTTTTGTAGTGGCATGGTATCCTATGATTCCTATTTAAAATTATGTCGCAAATTCAAAACAATTACTATTGTATTTTTTAAAACACAGCTGAAACAAATACCATTCCTCTAAAAAGACTGCTGCCTTCAGATCCATAGCAGAGGGGGTTTCTGCCATCTGTGTCACACATACACCCCCACTTTCCGTCGAGGGGCTGTTTTTTACCCTTCCCGGGACGCATCTTCCTGTTTTCTGTGAACTTGGAGGGAAAGTTGTTTTAAAATTTGATACCGGAGGGGAGAAGTTTGGCCGATAAAAGCTAAAGTCAACACAGGAAAGTGTTTCTGGAAATCTCGGGCTATGGAATTTTGTTTTGGTGGTAGGTTGAGCTGTGTTGATTTGGTTTAGTTTGGTATATTTGAGAGCCTTAGATTCAGTTTTCCCCTATTTTTTGCAACGAGAGTTTGATAGAAAAGGAACAACTACTAAAGACTTTGAACAGTTTTTAGCGTCCGTGAAGCAGGATTCGAAATGTTTTGGTATCAAGGGCATGGTCAGTTCTTATTCCTTAGCTAGTGTTAATGTGTCAATTTTTTTTTAAAAAAAAGTAATTAAATGTCTCCTAATTTTTTTTTAATTTAATGAACATCGAAAACATTTATTTGCTCAAATCTTATCTTGCCTTGACAATTGCATTCTTTCGACTTTTACAATTCTAAAATGCCTCATCCCAGCATAAAATGAGCTATACTGTGGCATATCATTGCCCGTCTTCTATTTTCTACTAAGGGATAAAATTAAAAATTTCTGCATTAATTATTATCAAGAAATCTGAATTCCTTTTTTCCGCACTTATTAAATGTACCGTGATCTTGATCCCTCCTGGCTTTTCTTTTCTCAATCATCTACAATTTCGTTTCATCACGTTGGGTGTGCCGAATAAAAGGTTGCTGAAAGCTCCATGATTCTTCGTTGGTTTAACAAAATATTAACACATTTTCCCCAAATATTAACACATTTTCCCCAAATAATAATAAAAGCAAAATTAAGAAACAAAACTTGCATGTTTCTTGTGAGAAAAATCTTTTACCAAATATTAAAAATTATTTTATCTCCATGGCTACGGTGACAATAGGCCATATAAAATCCTGATTTAGTAATACATCCCAAATATAAAACCTATCTCTGCTGCTCGTTACGCATCAATAATGGCTCAATATTATACTATAGAATTCTACACAAACTTTTAAAACTGCTAAGTAAAATCATCGGAATGAATTTTCTAAATTGTAGGTTCAATGCGCTTATAATAAATATATTCGCAATGCGCGTAATCGTATTCAGAGTGTGTGTCTTGTAATGCAGTACCAATTATTTCAGAAATTCCCTTTTTATTTTCAGAAATACCGGTGCACGTCTCAAAAACCTTGTTTTGTGAACTAGAGGAGGAATTAAGACAATTGTTAAGCAAATGAAAATCAAATTGGAAAATAGGCTTTCGGCAAGTGTTGTCAACGATGGTTACAGAATCAGCTCTGTTATATATTGGGTGAGTCATTCATTAAAAAAATATTTGTTATTAAACTAATTTAATGCATATGGTTTCTCACACTAATTATATTTTCTAAACTACACTGCTCAAAACAATTAGTGGAGCGCATAGTTCAAACCCTTTCACCCGCAATTATTTCATTTGGGATCATCAGTTTGCGTTTGCGTTTTTTTTCTGACTAAAAGTCACGCTCGCACTTATGTATCGGTAGGTGGAAGAATCATGTCTTTTAAACGATTAAATGTTTGTTAATTAAATGAGAATATAAAGAACATGGTAAAATAAAATTCGCCCTGAAGCAACTTTAGCTAATAAATTGACCCTAAATTCTTCATGCATACATTTTTAGGTGTTTAAAAATTGATTTTAACTAATTTCAACAAACAAAGTTTTGATAAAATTATCGTTACTATTTATTCAAAAGTTATGATTCTAATATTTCCCTCTTAAATTTTAGTGAAATTTAAGATTTCCCCCCTGTTTTTTTTACCATTTCATTCTGAGTGCAAAATGAATCTATTTCACAAATTTTAGATTTTCAGAATTAAAGAAAAGTTGGGACTGGATTTTTTTAGCAGTGTATTTTATTTTGAATTGGTACGTGTTGTATTGGTGTTAGTTCCAACACTGTCCAACCATTTCACCCCTGAGTAAGCAGGCAGGCCCGAGTCGTATGCCCACGTGTGTTGACCGCCGCACGTGTTATTCTGCACCTGCGTTTGGGAAGATCTCTGCAAATCCTTGATTCCGATTACACGCTTTTGCCCATAAGCTCCAGTCTCGCAAGTCATGGGAACCTTTTTTATGTGCTGTTTACATTTTTAGGTCGACCTAAACAATATTCGTTGCAATTATGATACATTTTGAAATTAACGGAACTGTTTTATATTAATCGGAACTATTTTATATGCTGTTAAATTTTTCGGTCTTTTCAAGCAATGAATATTACGGTAACTGTTTTATTTGTAATTAAAATCTCCAGGTCTGCGCAAACAACTTTCATTGACTGTATAAATGCACTTAGAAATTTAAGTTACCTTTTTTTGTATTTATTTCTTCAATGAAGCGATATTTGTAAGCATTATTTTAACGTTGATACAATTTTAGAGCTCTAAAACTATTTTCTAAACCATAATATTTGTAAAATGCAAAATAAAACTATTAGATTTTTTACCCTTAAAATTTTGTATTAAATTACTTTTCAAATTTTTATTGCAAGTGAAAACTCGTTGCTTATTTTATATATGAAGTTTTAACGAAACTTCATTAAACTTAGTGTTCATATACCTAAAAGATTCATTATTATCCGGCAAACAAATTTATTAACCTTATTATTTCTCACCAAACACCCAAGCATGTTTTCCTTGCCATTCATTTTCCGCGACCATTTCAACACATTTGTCACCAAAATATCTCCAGCTAAGTGAAAACTGCAGATTTCGTTTACCTACTTTTCATGTAGAAAATGCTTTAAACAAAGTGAATCATAAAAAAAAAGTAAACTTGAGTAATATCCAAAGAAAACTCACGAAGGATTCGTCTCTGCCAACAAGGGTGATTATTCTAGCACTGCCGTGGTCTCTTTGCAATAACTTTTAGGACAGGATCACGAGAGACGATTGTAAATCTAACATTCATATGAAGTCGGAAACGCTTCAATGTAAAATAAAATCTTTATAGGATCGGTGTTTTCTTGAAGTCTTTTGAGTCATAAATTTTTACATACCATTTTCAACTGTTTTCAGAAATGTAGCTCAATGACTCGAATTCCGAAATAAAAACGTGAAAGAGGACATTTGGAACTTTTGTTATATTTTTTTTACTAAGTTAAATAATAAAAAGTTGTCCTTGTAATCACTTATATTCAATTAAGGTGTTTTAGGGAAATTAAGTACAATTGAACTAATAAAAATGAAATATTTTCATAATTTAAATAGACAATATTTAAAAAAAAACTATATAAATTTTAAATAATTTGAATAAATGTACTTTAAATTTATTGGAAAATGAATTAGACGCTTCTCCATTGATTTGACTACCCTGCGTTCATTTTATCTAAAAACCACGTTCAGGATGTATATCAAATGCCCTTATCTGATATGACGTCATCCTAAATATGTCCAATATGTAATCCTCATTCTTGGCCAGCACAAATGTCATAAACATATTTCGTGAAGCGAATTTTTAATTTTTGAAGAGCTTAAAAATAAACTTGTGCATGGGGAAATTCCGGTCAAAGGTTTCGAGTCCGTATTTAAGAGGCAATTTCAAATGGTATATTAAGAAAACCCCGCGCATCCCGAAAAGTGTTTTGAGCTCTGATAGTCTTCTTCATCCATCATGCTTATCTACCAACCCTTGTCAACCCCTTGATCAATCAACGTAAACACTGTAGCCAAATACCAACACCCGGAAGATCTCAAATTCTTGATCTTCCAGGCTTTCAGATTCTTGATCTAGAGGAACTGAACTGGAAGTCATTGACGACAGAGCAAAACCTTGCGACGCCCAGGTTAGAAGAAAGAGTCTGAAAAATATCTTGAGGACCAAATTTGAAACAATTGGTTAGTTAAAATGAGGGTTATTTCTGAGTATTTTTATAACTTTAAGTTAAGGAACTGGTTCCCGGTATTAAAAGAATTTTAAAACGCGCCTTCTATAGATATATCTAGATAACAAAGTTCAAAGTATTTATAAAATATTTAAGTTTCTTTGTAATTTACATTAAATAGTTTCATAAAGGTAGGCTAAGGCAAACTTTCGCCCTTCATTATATCAAATGAAAAGTATTTTTGATGTGGATGAGATGGATTTTATAAATGGGTATTCTTAATAAAAGTTAAACATTTATAAAATTACATTACTTTTTCAAACCGACCAGACCGAGGGAAAAATGAATTTTTTAAATAATATTTTTAAATTGCATACCGTATAAGTGTTTTTTAAACAGTTAGACCGTGGCATCCTAATATGGAGACAAATGCAGAGTTACACAAAATGCTTTAGATATAATTGTTTAAAAAATGAGATTCAGTTGACTGGTTTATCAAAAATATTCACCGTGGGTTTTTTCTTAATAGTTATAATATGTTGTAGGAACTTTAAAGAAGCATTTTCGCCCTAGATTTTAATCATGAATTTTGTGAATTGACTCGTTCGTTACGGCGTTTAAAAACTATGTTAAATAGTACGTTGGGTGTAATGAATAACTGGCATTAGTCAAATGAAAAATAAAAATATTTGTCATGGCTAAGAAAAGAATATTATATAACCGGAACTTGTTCACGATGCAAAGCTTCTAAATAGGCTTAGCGTCCTTCGAATCTAGCAATTCATAGTTTTTTTAAGACTAAAATAAATATTTCACTTCGCGGAATTTCGTAATTAATGTTTAATGAATGTTATGTTTGCAAAATGTTAATTCTTATCCGGGATGCCTTGACAAAAAATGTTTGCTATAGGTAAACTCATTCATTGCATACTATTTGTTTTGCCCAATTTATATTGCAACACATTCATTGCCTACAATTGCTATATTATGAAAGGATAAACACCATAGCAATAAGAAAAGTTGCATTTTTTTATGGTAAAAACAGAACGTGAACTATTTTTAAATGTTTTAATACAAATTGCATATGAATAAAAAAATTTAATTGCTCTAAACGTTGCAGAATAATTTGCTAAATTAAAACTTAAGCAATGACCTCTTAATAGCCACTTAAGGGGGTTCGGTTTGTTGTATATCGGTAATGTTAAATTGGCCAATTGCTATGTACCTTTTCACAATAACTACTGATCAGATCATCTTAAAATTTTCTGTGTGTGCTATACCAACCTTGTATATTAATCTGAGGTTAAAAGTTTTTTTTTTTTTAATAACGGTTAGATTTTTTGAATAAAAATAAGTTTTAAAGTACCCAAAAAATCATGAAATTTTTCACTTTTTTGCCTCATGAAATTTTTTTCACTTTAGTTTTATTAAAATTTATAACCTCAGATTATTCCATACTATATATTACATCATACAAGAAAAATTTTGCGAGAAGACATAGCATAGTTTTTGAGACAAGGTACATCGAAGTTCAAAAAATCAAGTTCTGAGAAAAACGCGTTTAAAGTTTTCATTGTTAACCCGTTTCAGTAAGGAAAGGGTTAAATAACATGGCTTTTAATGTCAAAAATATTTTTCCAATCGTCTTGATACTTTGTGACATTATTAATAAAGGTTGTAATAGTATTTTAAGCCAATAATTTTTATTTTTTCACCGATTTTGGGGTACTGAACCCCCTTAAATAATTTAAGTAGAAAAAATGTACATAGTGAAATAAATATATGTTAATAAAGGGGGAAAAAATTGGAAATGAATATAAAAATATCGAAATTTATACACTAATATTCCCTCTTCTTGGTGCCATTTTTATTTATGTCGTCACCTTAAGTGTGATTCGAATTTTGATTCATGGTTTGTTGTTGGGCAATTCGAACCTCGTGTGTCTGATGTATTCTATGTGATCAAGGTATCTAATTTCGTGTTTTCTTCGGCGTTGGGCTACTTAATCAATCCTTCTTTCTCATGCAAATTATGCATTTATATTTGTGTTGTCCTTGATAACAGACTTTATGTGTACAAGCTTTATTCGGCATACAAATGACATAAAATATTCAATGTCGCTGGAAGCTCGACATTCCCCTCGTTTGTCATTCTGAATGGTGCTCTTTCATTCCTTAAAACAGCGCACGTGATTTGAAAAAATTAAGAAAACATACATTTCTCCAGTGTGAAAAGGTATTTAATTTAGCATGTTATCAAATTTGCATGGGATTTTCGATATTTGCCTTCATTTCCGGTTTCATAAAGAATGGAGAAGTGTTTAATTAATGACAAAAATATTTTATACGCATATTGAACCTTAAGTCAACCCTCAAACGTATAAAATTTAATTCCCTGAATATTGAAATTTCTAAGTATACAACCCTATACGAAAAACTTCATGTTAGTTTTTGGGTTATAATATTTAATTTTTCTTTATTAAGTTAGCTTATATATGTTAAATAAATAATTTCCCTATTTTAAACAAGTTTTTTCACTTCTGTAAGTCGTAATACTAATGTATATTTAATTTAATTTACATAGCAATAAAGACTCATCCGAGTTAATTTACATGGCAGCTTAATTATGAACATGCTGCTTTTAACAACAGAATTTATGTAATTTAACTGGAATTCTATGAATGTATGAAGTATATCTTTTCCTCCGAATGTTTTTACTAACCTTTTGTCGGCACCTTGCCTTGTTATTTTTAAAAAATTACGATGTACAAAAAACCTTTACAATAAAACTTAAATAACTTAATGTGCGAACAAATTCTTTTCGTTTTCTTAACTTCTCCCATTAGCATTTAAATGGTCTTCTAACTAAAAAAATAAGGTTTAAGTGCCTACAATTTCTTCGTTAATTAACGTCTTTTTCCTGCGAATCCGACTCTAAATTTCTTTCTTCTTGAATGAGTACGCACACCTGTAGAGACGAAATGTGTGGCAAGAAGCAGCAAAAGGCCATTTATGTGAAACTGCTTTTTTTTCTTACTCTATTGTGCAAGAGCCTGAGAGAAAATTAAATATTTCTTAGTAGGAAATGTACCTAGGAAGCGTGTTGGTATTTGATATTTGCTGCTTATAGGAGTCGAATCTTCTGCATACTTCCTGTATTTGTTAGGCAATTTTGTTTATTGATATATTTAATCTTCTGTTGCTTCTGAATTATTTATCTTGCTTTCCTTAAAGGTATAAGATTGGGTTTTGTTAAAATTTAGCATTTTTTTTATCCATGGACTCGTGTTCTTTTTTTATTTATCTGAATGGTATTATAGTGCCACTGTACGGCCGGATATAATTTTACTATTTGTTTTTATTCAAAGGAGCAAATTTAGTGTTATGGTAGAGATCCAAAATGTTTATAACCTTTAATAGTTAGAGGAATTGAATATGTTGAATTTTATTAATAATAAAAATCTGTAAAACAATAAGGTATTACACAAGTAAAAAAACAGTTCAATTGTGTTAGATACCGAGAATATTTATTTTGTGTCACCAAAATTATCAAAAAACCATAGAAAAATTTCTATTTTTTTATAAACAAATTTTCTGTGTTTAATGATTAGTGTTACTTAGAAGAATAATAATGCAAATCTGATTTTTTTGCGCGATAATATATTTCAAATGAGTACAACCTAAATGATGTACTCAATACTAATGACACATAGCACCCCAAATTCCCATACTTAATAAATGACCTCAAAAATATTTGTTCTCGAAACAAAACCTCCAATAATAACTCTAGCATATCCCCTGTAATTCATTTTCAGGGCAATTTCTAAGCGGAATTCATTTGTTCGAAGCGTGCGTGCGTGTAGTCTTTTGTGTAATAGTACAACTGTCTCTACACTAACTTCCGGCACAAAGATGGCTCAAAACAGAGCTCACAATTGTTAGCAACTCTTCAAAGCACGGTATTATCTTCTGGGTTCTGCTATCTGCAGGCCTTATCTTTTCGACTCTTCGACATTACTGTATGTCGTAATGCGGGTCTCAGGAAATTCCTTCTGTAGTATTTTTTTTTATTGTTATCTCGTTCGCTACCTTGAACCTCTCCATTGAAACAAAATATGGAGACAACAGACGGTAGCGTGCTCTTTATCGGTGAACTCTTTCAATGGGCGACTCGTCAGGAGTGACTTATTCCTATTGATTGAATCTTGGGTTTTTGGTGAAATATGTTGTTGATTGGGCTGAAAAGTTATATTTATTGTAGCAGATATTTTAGATATTTCTCCGAGTTCTATAAGAACGGGCGAGGCTAGTTGGTTAGGCGTTGAACTTGAGGCTAAAACGAAAAGATTACGGTCTTCGACAATGTTCTCATATAAACTCATTTGGCGTAGTTTTTAAGAAAATTATGTAAAGGGAACTAGAGCAGTTAAATTTATCGAGGTTCAATGTCTCATGTAGCTCAAATGGCTCAAGTCCAACAATAGTGTGGATTGAATAAAAAAAAAACCTTCCCCAAAACAAATTCTTGTTGATTTAATTAAAAAATGTAATTCTAAATTTTATGCATTTTTATTAGAATTCAAATGTGAATAAAAGTTTAAGATCCCAAATATAGCTTTGATGTTATAAATAATTTAATAATAGCTTATACAATCCTTTAAAATAAGCTATCCATCAAATCAGACTAACTCTCATTTGTAAAATCCCAGTGAAATCCTTTGCACTTTTCTTAACTACTATATTTAAAATTTACTTCTTTTAACTGGAAGTTGAAGCTTACTTCTCTCTTTTGTGACTTGAATGAAGTCAAATGAATGCTAATACGAGGATTGTAATTTTTTCCTCAAGGAGACTGTCATTGATATCATCTATCATAATAAGGAAAGTACTTTTGATGCCGGAGATGAACAATATGTACGATAAACAGTCTCGCTTAAAACCACACACATTTTATTATACCTTTTTTTACTTGAGTTTTAACTTCTGAAAATAATTTATCTAACTAAATTGTCCAACGTTTAACACACGGGGTGAATTATTTTGAAAAGTAAAAATTTATTTCAATATTCTCGCAGTTTTGTTTAGGTTAATATTTGTTAGAATTTTGTACGTCGCAAATGTTAATGTTATGATAGTCCTAAGCACATTATGTAGAGAGCTTACATAATGCGTTGTTACACAGGATTCAATTCGCATCGTATTTAGGCTCCAGAAAAGCTCATTCTTTTTTGTCAGTGGCGTCAGACATTCGCATTAAATTAGTGAGGATGTCGTCTTAATGGAGGCTGTCAATGGTCTTGCGATTATTGGAAGTGCCATAAAGTCTAATGATAGTTAATATTTCATTTTTTTTCTATTGTCGAGCTTATTGTATTGAAGGGAAACATCTTAAATACATGTATACTAGCGTATACATGAAATATATCCTATAAGAGCAATCATATAAAAAAAATGACGACTCTTTAGAATGGTGGTGATTAAAAAATTGTGATTAGTTAACCATTAGCTATTCACTTTGGATGTAGTAACTCTGAATTAATGTCGAGTTACAAGTCAAATGCAGAAACAGTGATTACGATTCTTAATACCATTTCTTGTATAAAAACATTCGTGACTTTGCCTTTGAGATAAATAATCTATCCCTTTCATTGACATTACTTTCTGGCTCAAGGGCATGTTTGTCACGTCTGCGTAATGAAGAACTGAGGATGGCAAACAAACAATTGCATGGTTTTATTTACCTACTTTACCCATGGGTGGTGAGCGATTGTTTTTTCAATGTCATTCAATAAACAATATAAAGTTTTAACCAGTCCATTAAGTTTTGGGTTGGCCAAAAGGAATTGGAAGATGCAGAACATCCATAAATTAAAGCAAACCTGTTGCTATAAAATACCAGCTTCTCATTTCACTAAAAAAAAAGACATTTTTATATTGTTTCCAATACGGGTTATATCTAATGGATTTTTTTTTTGAATTTTTACTTTGTGAGATTTAAAAGTACATAAAACATTATGAATCAAATGCAAATTCAAATTGTAATTGATTGTTCTAATGGAAATAATATAACTAAAATGATAGTTAATTTTTTTTATGTATCCGCATGTTAACTGCTGAAACATGTTTTTCTAAACAAATTAAAGTAACTTTGAAAAACAAACTAACCATCTTATTGTCTTTTAAAAAATACATCGTTTGGATGTTTTGACACATCAATAAGCCAGAAGAAAAGCTAAAAGCTAATATGAGGTTAACCGTTCTTCTAAAATAACCCTTATGATCTCAGCTTATACAAAGAAAAGTACCCGAAATCACAATATACAATTGAAGAACATGAATATTTTTTTGGCGTAATATAGTAGTAATATTTGCTTATTAGCATCGATGTATTAACGACGACATAATGTCTTAAGATTCTCAGCATTGCATTTGCAAGTAGACATCGTAATCCAAAATGAACATACCAGCGAAGGTTGGTAGCTGAAGTTATAATCCTGCTTGATTGCTCACATAACCTTAGTATGTTTTTTTTTAGAATTAAAACAAGTATCATTAAACAAGAAATCATTTAAGGAGTTTGAAAGCTGGTGCTTCTTGCTTTGCGAAATGAATGATGAGTCGTAATTATTGGATTTTACTACGAGATAAGAGACCATTTATTTAAATTAAGCCATTATGTAAAACATGTATTTCTTCCGAGAGTACTGAGAATAGATGTAACAGTATTATATATTTTTAGTTTATTGCCTTTAGATCATAGGTTGTAAATGATTAATAATGAATATAAATTTGAAATAATACCTTTTGTTATAATCTCAATTTTAGCTACTACATAAACTTTTTGTTATATATAAAGAATAATATCTTGATTAGTCTAAAGGTCTTCATACTTGCATTGTTCGCATCTCTCTATATATTATACTATACGTCGGCACTGTGCACGTATATATTTCTTCTGACAGTTTTGACTTTGCCTACACAATCTACTGTTCTTCATAAAGACGTCTATTGTCTTAAGTTCTATGCGTGCCTTTTTCTGTGGTATTGTATAAGTAGTTTATTTCAATAAGAAAAATATTTACAAACCTAAGCGATTTTCTTAAGATTTAAATGAGATCATTTCAATATATCATGAGTTTGTTTCCTAGTTATTTTTGCTATTATGTTCTATTAAACCTAAGCCCATGATAAATATGACATATTTATTGTTTTTAGAGTATTGTTATTTGTAGCAAAAATCATTAAATCTTATAATTTACTTTTAGTTTTAACTTTCGTTGTAATTCTCCCATTTTTTTCCCTTCCACTTAATCATAAAAAAATGGCACTTAAACTTTTGCAGAGTTATAAAATTTGCTTCAAGGTTGACTCCGATTCCATAAAAAGTAATATTTGAAACATGAAAAAATGTCGGTTTAGTTTTTAAAAATAAGGCAATTTTGTTTAATAAATTTCGAAAACTACTCATTTATTTTCTTTAGCTAAATGCTTCTAATAAAGTCATTTTCACAGTACCCTAAAAGTTTTGAGCGGGAGTTATGCATTTGCCTTTTCATCCCTCATAGACTTCGTGTAGCTCTAGTGAGACTTAATTCTACTAAAAACCACCCCCACCTTATCGATACGCGAAAAAGTGAAACTCATAGGCGCCGACTCCATGGGAGCAGTCGCGATCTCCCACGACTATATTCGTATTTTTATATACCACACCCTATCTACCCTGATATTGGTCAAAGTCGTAAGTCGGCGCCTAAGGCTGACGCTTTTCCTATTGAGTTAGCAATGCGCCACTAAAGGTAAATAAACAGCTCATTTCAATGTGGTTCAGGAAGCACCTTCAAAAACTTAAAGCGCGAGTATTATTTCCTTTTTATTCGGGGCTCAATACCCAAGTGACGCTTCTCCCACTGAGTTAACATGGACAGAAGCGTCACTCTTCTTCGGAAAGGGCGCTATTACAGGTCCCCGATAATGAGGTCTCCCCTCAATTTCCTGTGTGTAATCTAGGATCCGGATGTGACATTCCTCAACGCCTAACATCAAAGGTGAAATTAATTAGCTGCCTAATTGGGGCGCCTTTGTTAGGGTGGCCTTCGAGTGCGATATTGTGAGTCATGGAGCTTTCTTTCTCGGAAGATTTTGTTTTCATTGAACCTGCTTAAATTAGAGAACTTGAAATTGCTGCTTTTAAGTTTTATAAAAGTAATATGTTTAATGTGATGTAAGTAATAATTGTTAAGCATTTTGACTTACGTTTGAATGCTTTAGGTTTTGCATAAATTATAATTCTGTAAAATAAAAGATATAGTACGTCCGTAACAGTTACCGAAATATTAAATATAATTAACAGAAGAAATATCACTAAGTTAATTGCATTTGCATAGGGAAATTGTGGCATTCCAAAATATTTGTCAAAAACTTTACGTGTGTTTTACTGCGGTTAATGGATGAAAGACTATCCTAGTGTTTCCTAATTTTAAAAATCCATTATTTACTTTAATACTTTTAGTTTATTTTACCTTCTGTTACAAATATCCAAAAAGTGATCTTTGTTGCTGTTTCTAAACTTACAGTTCAAACATGACTCATAATTTACCTTCGAAATATATTTTTACTCTATACTTTGATTATAATTTTCATACCATGTTGAAAAAGGACCGGACGCATACGATGTAGCTAGAAGGTTGCGTTCGGTGCTAACTGGTCATGTGTCTGCATCGTCACATTACTCCTGTTCAAAATAACGAGGCGTTCATTGAGCCAAGACATATTTTCCTCCCAATGTGGCTAACTCGTAGAAAAGTCGGCTCCAATCCCTCATGTGGCTCTAGCGTGATGTTATTTCGACCAAAACAAAAATATCTCCGACATTCTTCGACTAGACAATCCGACGCACTTGTATTTCCCGAAATTCCAGAGTCATGAATGCCTAGTAAATAACACAAAGGGAAAGTGGCCACAAGTAGGTAGGCGATTCTCTTGTCGATTGAATGCAATTGGGCTGACACTCGAATGATGGACAAAGAGAGGACGCTATTGTTGGGGGTGTCTAGGGGTTCAACTGCCAGCAGTGCGCTTTCTATATGGGGAATTTGAGTTATTTTTGAGAAAATGTTAGTACTCTTTATATGTATTGCCTTATAACTCGGTTATTAAGTTTAAAGTTGCATGTATATAGAAATGAGTGAAAAAAGTTGCGCGAATAAATACGAATATTTGACCGATTGATACTTTTCAATTACGACTTTCCCCTCGCTCCTTTTCCTCTATATAATTTTGAAGCTATTACTATTTTCGCTGGCAAAAGTTTACAATGAACGCAAGTCAAATTTTTAACCAATTTAAATAACTACTTTAATACCCCAATAATACGTAAGTAACTGTATTATTGCTTACCGTTTGAGGAAGAGCGAGGCTTGTGATTTAACTCCATTAAGAAAAAAATATTGTTTTCAATTTTGGCAATGGGAATCCAGAAATGGGTTTAAGAAGAGCTAATACGCATTTCCAACTTTTAATGAATGGAGCTAATTAATTACCCATTAAACTTATTAAAATCGCTATCCATTCACTATAACTACTTCAAATCTATTTATCTGTTTTAATTAAATCTATTTATGCATGTATTCATTGACATTTTATTTATCTAGTGCAAAATAATTACACCTTTGAGGGGCTAAAGCCCTCCTCCCCTCTCTGTTTGATCTTTTACCAATTTTGGGGCAAAACCGTACATTACGCTGTTTATGCAAATAACAACTGGTAAAAAGAACATACTGTTAAGGCTTACGTCGGGCGTTTAGGGGCCGAACTTTTCTCAACAAGGGGGTTGTAAAGAGGATGGACATCAGCTAATTTACGTGGCTATGCTTCTGACAAGAGGTATTCTTTGTAGAGAGGTACGGAACTTTCAAAGGTACCGCAACCATGAAAGGCACTGTACTAGCTCTTTATGGTTCCTATTCTTTGGAGGAGAATGGTAACGTGAGATGTTTTAAGTTTTCCGAATTATATAAGATTTAAAAGAGGTTATGGCGCAATATTAGGATTTTATGTAAAGTATTTTGTGGGAGAAAATTCACGTAGTTATGCTGACGGATTTCCATTCAACGTTAGGCTTATTATTTACTGTAATATTGTTAAAAGAAATTTTAAAAAATCTATATACATTAAATAGAAAAAGAAGAAATTGCATTATTAAAATTGCCTATAAAGTCGGCTTACTCACTTTTAAAACCAACTTTATATGTTGACTTAAATATTTGCTCGACAACTTTATAGATCCTTATTTGAAATAAAAATATTTGGCAGACTTTTCTTACAAAGCTTTTGTTAAAGGTTATATAACTTGCATATTCATTAAATAATTTTAAAATAGTCAGCTTTTCCCAAAGGGAATACATACGGAAAAGCACAGATTTTGCATGTTCATGTTTCATAATGATCTTCCCCGAAGTATTTTTGCTTTCAAAAGAAACAATTTTCGAAACATCAGGAAATTAAGAAATGCCTTACTAAGAACAGCGTTTTTCTATCCACTTAAGAAATATGTCTTTAATGTCTTTTGTATAGTTTACGGTTTGATCTTTAAGTGTAATCGAGAATGTAACTTGTACTACATATTTAGAAGTTTCAGTTTGAGCTCAAGCAATTGCTTTTTTTTTTTTGTAGCACTGAAATATCTTATAATTTTAGCATTTTGGAAACAATTCAAATATAAATATTTTTAAAAAACAAAACAAGGTCGATAAATTATCTTTCTAAAATACGATTAATTTCCATGCAAGAATGTAATGTTTATAATTTCATTCAAATAAGTTCCAAAATACTGAAAAGCATTTTTAAAGTTTACTTTATCGCGTACTTTTTCATTCAATACTTTTTCTATTATCATTTAATTGAAAAGTAGTTTCTATCAATGAAAGTACGTGTTGAATTGATGATTTTCAACAAACAATGTTATCAGTTATCCATTTTTTAAGAGCTCCAATGACTAAAACATATGAATCAAACCACGCGTCGTAATATTAACTATCACATACAGTGATGCTTTTATGGTTGCCTCTTTCAACAAGCCGTAAAATTTAACTGTTTCCTGTATTGTAAGTGTGATGTGATAATCCTCATAAATTTGAAGACTTCTTTTGTCATATTTGACAAGGGTTTATTTATTTTCAGACATTTGGTTGCGAAGCGAAAGTATTCCTTCCCGAAAAAATATTTTTCAATTGAAAGACAACAATTTGATAGCTTTTTTTTCTGATTTAAAATGTTCAATTATATCCATGCTATATTTATAAGTAAAGAACTGACTTTGAATACAATTTTGAATTTTTTAAATCAAACCCATGGTACCCTAGAGTGCTTATTGAGAATTTTCGACTAGCATATTCAAATCACTTATGTCGCAGTGTACTCAGCACATACAAATGCGGACAACCCAAACATAGACAATCGTCTCAATAGTTCTTCTCGCAAAGTATTTCGATACTTTAATATCTCTACGCCGGGATTTGAACCAGGGACTTGCATTGCCTGGCCAGCTCCCTCACCATTCATTCGTCCTCTTGACATGACAGAAAATTCACACTCCACCCCACTCTTTTAATGTGAAAAGAGGTGTGTTTTAGTCTCCGTTTTTATTTAATGCACTTTAACACCATAAATCTTGATAAATATACAAAAGTGGTGAAAAACGGGCCAATTACCCAAGTGTGTGCGATAAAAAGGGTCTTTTTATCTTAATTTTCGGGACTTGAGTGTGTTTATCTTTCGTCCCTTATAAAAGGAGAAACTCGCTACTTCAAAAGGTTGAATTATAAAAAGGTTGTATAATTTTAAAAAATGAATAAGGGTTCATACAAATTACGTATAGATCTCTGAAACAATGGTGTAAGTGTTTTTATGGGTTTAAAACAAACAGAAAGTCAAAACAATTTAGATTAAAAAAATAATTAATTTTAGTTGCATTTAACTTTATAAACAGTCACCAATAACTCAAGTTATTACTTCGATGCATCTTTAATGGTCAGTAATTCTTAGTTGTCTGTTTTAATATTTTTAAAATTGGCAACAAAAAATTATAAAATATAATTGAATGAATTGGGGGTTCATTTAGATTAGTAATATATAATAGCACCCATAGTACACAAAACTAAACTCCTCGGCGTAACAGCCCATTAGTGGGCCAAGGCTTGCCGTGCCCATTTCAGCTTTCGTGACCTAGGGCTCTGGGGTGCTAGGCATATTTCCCCGTAAGGGGGTCAGCCACACGCGGAACCCCCAGTTAAATAAATTTGTACATATTTTTCAATTATATATCAATTACCAAAAGAAATTCACTTTGTTTTGAATTTTTACTCCATATGCTGGAAAAACACAAATTTTTATTTAAAAAGTATTGCATATAAACCAAAAACTATTATAAATGCTAACTTTTTACCTCTACGAACGCTTATTTAAATGCATTTTTTCACTAAACTTGATTAACTAAATTTTGTTTATTTGAAAAAAAATTAAACTATGTTTATTACATTGTCACCAAAGGTTAAAACTTAAACCTTCAAATAATCACTCTTGCAAACAATTGTTCACTGACTGGCTTATTTTAGAATAGACTGAAACGGTTTCAAAGTATCATCTAAAGAAACCGATCGAATCTCAAAATATAGTTAGGCATTGCCAGTAATAGTTCTGTGGTATCAGTTTCAGAGTTTTCACCTAAGCTTAAATAGTTTACTATAGTGAATGTTGGATTTATTATTGTACGTAAAGTTATTCTAACCCAACTTAAATTTTATTAAAAGATAATTTAAAAATTTATCTGAATTATGGAGTCATTTTTATGAAGAAGTTTTATAGTATTGACATCTTTTTAATTTTTTTTAATTTGTAGAATATTTTTTTTGCAATTAACTTTAAAATCACTTGATCCATATACGCTCATAATTCTGAATCTTCTTCCCGTCATAGAAAAACTACTATTGTCGTATGTCATTACATTGAAAAGATAATAGTTTTTTTTAAAATCAACTCTTCACTATATAGTATCAATTTCCAAAAGAATTCATGCACATAAACGCAAGTTATTTTTTTAAAAACAATTTCAAAATCTGAAATTCGAATCCGGAAGAAAACTCTAAAAGATGAACTTCTACTATCCTTCCTTAATCCGTAATTTTTATTTTGCTTTAATCTTAAGAAAACTTTCTCCCGAGTCAATTTCCTCAAGTCGGTCTTTCTTTTCTCAACCTTTATTTACTCTGAAGATGAGCTTTCGTGACGAAACCAAGGATCAACATTCAGCCCTCGTCCTCACGTGATGCATTTAACTCATAAAATTTGGATTTATTTGTACAAAGAACAGTTAACTTGAACTACTGTTACTCTTTAACCAAAAGTCTTTCTTGTGGGATTTTTAATCTATTGCGCTTATTTTTGGGGAAATAATGATAGTGAATAATTCTTGAGGAGTGAAATTGTAGAGGAATCTTTTGGTATGTTTTGTTTAGGGGGAATGGGCGCTCTGGATCGCGGGTCTCCAAAGCAAAGTGCATCAATTCAATGTGGAGGAAAAAAAAAAATATTTTCTCTGCCACATTTCTCCGGCTGCATTGAATATCGGACGGATTTTTTAAGTAATAAATGTACCTGACTTACAGGTCCGAAAATCCCACTTTTTTAAAAATTAGTTAGATTTTTTTTTAAATTTTGAGTAAATAATTTTACAAAAAGTACTCGAAGCAATTTTTAAAAGTGAGATTATAGAGTACTGTAAGTTATCTACATTTATTATTTAAAAAAAAAACATTGCAAGGTGAGATTTTCCCCTCTATTTCTCGCTCCCGTGTTATTTCCGGGCTTTAGTGTTCAGTAGTTATGTTCATTCCTTTTGCGCGGAAAACATTATTTCTTATTTTACACACCAAAAAAATATTAAAAATTGATGTATCTATAGTTCATACACGTTTATATAATTTTCAGGAAAAAGTACTTTTCGCATTTTTTTTAAAAAAAATTATCCGATCGTTAAAGGGTTAAAACATGGCTTTTAAACTTTTTTCAAGGCTAGACCAGAGTTTTGTCCATCTTGTTGAAGAAATGTATGTCTATCAAATCTAACTACTTATGTGTTTTATAGTATTTTATTGGTGCTTTGGAACCACTCAAGTTCTGTATTATTCCTATGTCACCCGATGTATTAAACTTCATAGTTGCACAAAACATTGACGAATTTAATATAATGGACACAAAATTTTCAGAATAAAAAATGATTTAAGCTATATCGACACAATATAAAAAACACATTTTTAGGAATTTACAAAAAATAACACATTTTCCCCAAAAAATATATATTCAAATGAAATATAAATTGTCAAAATATCTAAAACGAAACTAAGTAACAGGAAATAAATGGTTCTTGTTTTTCGCATCTTTTTATTTTTCTGATAAATAATAAAGGCGGAATTCCACCGGCCACCCGACGTCTCAAGGTACGAATAAAAGAAAAACCGACCTTGGCAAAAGTACCTGCATTACTTTAACTTCGTAGGCGGTTCAGAAAGAGTAACAGACTGACCAGTTTGGAAGGGAAATCTTTTTAAATTGTATTCTTTCTCTGTGGATTTACTAAGGATGGATTTGGCTTAAGAGGTTCCCACTGTTCTTTTTATGTGAATGGAATTTTTAACGGGTTTTTTTTTCTCTTATGGAGCGTGAGTTTAGGAAAAATTGCTGTGAACCGAACAGCATTGTTTTAAAAATTTAAATTAACTGAATACAATTTAACCAAAATGCACTTCTCATTCTGATGAAATTGCCAAATTTTCTCAAATAATATTCAATTATGTTAGACCTTAAACGAAATTAATGTTTTAAACATGTTTTTTGGGTGAATTCACAAATAATTTATGGAACTCTTTACATCCGCGGAAGGATCTTCTCCAAAGCATATTTCTATTTACCCAACTTCGGTTGGTAAGGAATGTAATATGTACACATAATACAAAAATCAATTTAGTGTAAATCTCTTTAAAAAAATTCCTTCAAGTTTGCTAAACATTTAAATCATAAATCTATCCGTACACATTTTGTTATAATCTACAGAACAACCACTTTAAAGCTGCGAGGCATGACCGATATTTTAATTTAGCACATAAATGTAAATTGGTAGATACTATCTTGTAAGAGAAAAACAAATCCTTGTGATTGATTGTCGAGTGTTATGCGCTTGAATTGATTGTCCGATATTATGCCCATGAATAAAGCTCCACGCTTCTTATTCATGAAAAAGGATTGGAAATTTATTCCGCATTTTATTACATCACGTCCAGAATCATCGATTCTCCTCGCCCTATGATCAGTAAGCTGAGTAAACTAGAATCACCTTGGTGAAGTTTTTAATAGAAACTTTTAGTCTAACCACCTGAGTTTCCTTACTCTAGAATAGCCTCTAAAGAGATTTAAGTTAATGACCTTTTGACATTCTGTGTCAATTTTTTCTTTCGATTTTGAAGAGAAGCTTGTAATTCGTGACGAATCTGTCGAACTGGTAAGCTTTAATGATGATTCCACTATAGAAATCCATGAAAACACCCCGTATTTAGCGTTGGAAACTTTGATAATGCTACAAACTGGTTCATATTTCTAAAAAATTAAATTGGCATAGGCTTCTTAGAACAATTTTGACCTCATTAAAAGAATTCCACGCGGCCCTACATATTATTAAACAAGTAATATTATGAGAAGTCAAGGGCATATCCTAGAATTGAGTTGGTATAACTTTTAGGCTAACTGTTTTGGATACCATATTTTTCAACTTGTACTTTAAACAAAGAGCTTGTATTACTAGAGGATAATCGTGGTCATCGTTCATTGGACGTTGTTGTAGAAATGTATCTATATTTTAAGAAAACTATTTTCGAATCACTATGTTTATAGTTATACGCCATCCCATGCAAACATTAAAAAAAAATCAAATGCTAACTTCATTTTGTGTTTGTAAGGGAAAATCATATTTCTTTAATATTTAGCCTTGCCTCTTCTTAGAGTACCATGCGCTGTTGCCTATGAGGATACTTTCCGGGACACTGCCCTAGTCATCCTAGAAACGGATCGTGCTGGGTTAAAAGAAATCTGTCAATAAGAAAAGGACTTATACAGGTTAAACTGTTAAGTCCTAACTCTGCGAACGATGTCACCATAAGTTTGCGTTGGGTGCTAGCTCGGGCGTCGGCCTCATCACTTGACCGTTGTTCGAAAACACGTCGCCAATAGCCCTCATGCAGCTCTAGTGCGACCTATTCAACCCTCAGAGTACTCCTTGTTGAAGTGGGATTATGGTCTAAGCCACCTGCGAAATAATTTAACATTGAAGTTGAAATCGGGATGTAGTAACTTCTGCGCAACAGCGCTCTGTACGTGTTGGCCATTCATCTTTTGCGACAAATTGAATGAAAACTGCATTAGGAGTCTTCCACATGAAGTGTCTGGTAATCGCTCATTGACTTCAGCATTCTGGTCACGATGGGGATTCAATCTGCTTGCGAATTTCACTCATTTGAGGGATGTTTAGTTCTTTAAACGTTTGGAAATTACTTAATATAATATGAAAAGATGGATTCTTGTTGAATTTTAAGTATAATATGCTTTAAAATATATATGTGTAGAATATAATGCATATTTATTTCGTCATACATATGTATTTTGTAATCGTTTTACCGCATCGTAATTTTTTACTTTTATATTTTTTTCCCTAAAAAAATGACGAGTTTCTCACATTTAAAAAAATACATAATTGCATTTTAATTGATCCCTTTAGGAGGTTGAATTTTGGGTAATGGAATTCAAAGAAACTCAAGTCAGGTTGCTGACATCTATGGTAACAAGTTGCAGAATTCTTAGAGTATTTTCAGCAATATTTAGGCAGTTTCAAATATTTTAATATCTGAGAAATTACAAGAAAACTTAATAATCCAATCAATAATACAGAAAACAGCCATTCTTGTTTTGATAATCCGATATAATTTAAATTAATTTTAATAATTTGTATTGCTGCCATATACTTCTCAACAAATATACTTAGAAAATATGACTGACATAAGATTTGACTAATGCATAGTAGATGATAGTATTACAGTATTATTAGTATCATCACTCAAAATATGAATGAAACTTATGATTGAAAAATTATGTAAAGACGTGTCATTTTGTCGAAAAAGAAATAAATGTCTTGTGATACTTTTCTTTATTTTCGCGATGCTTCAAGACATTTCAATAGCAGAATTCTTTCATCAATCTATTGGGATGTCTAATTCGGCTTCTTTGACTAGTTCCGCCTAACGGAGAAATCATGTAATTAGTTATTGTGGTTCTTAAGAAGTTGAATTCGCTCCTTGTTCTCGTTTAAGATGAGTTCTTTTTCTGCTATTTCCTTTAATCCTATTTACTGTCTTTCATCCCATCGTTTCAAATAAGATACAAAAATTAATTGAATTATAGGGAATAGGCATTATGAATAGTACCCTATTAAAAGAATTTCCGCATCCTGTTTTTGAAACGGAATAGGAAATGCCCAGTTAGAAGTAACTTAAATTTTTTTTTTTAAGAATATATTGATTTGATAATTCTCTATGTAATAATTACTCGTTTTCGCATATTGTATAAAGAAATTGATTTCGGAAATTATTTGCTGATACTTGAGAAAATGAGTTATTTAGTGAATTATAGTTTTGTAAAAATTTCGTTAATTTAAGTAAAAAAAGTAGCTTTAGCTCTCTTGGTTTTCTTTATCAATCGAATCTAATTCTTCAGAATTACTGATTGTTTTTTATACTTTGTTTACATATTTAATTAGTAAAAAGATCTAGAAAATATTTTTTTGTTTTTAACTAATAAGATTTTAAGCGTGAGTAGAAAATGGAATGTTGCCCACTGTTCATCAAATCTTGCCCATCGTTTTATTATTTAGACAGGTTTATTTTTTATTAAGACGTGTAGCTCAGCAATTATAATTTCATCGATGAAAGCAAATAAAGAAGTATTTGTTAGCAATGTTTATCATTTAAGTACAGATATAATTGATCCAAAATACTTCTGTTCCTAGAAACTCATTCAAGTCTTCTTATCTTTAACTGTTCTGCTTAATATAGTTGCATACTCCACCCTTTACTTTCAGCGCTTTTCTAAGCCACTTTACTCTACAGAATATTAAGTAGGGACCTCCCACAGTAATTTATCGATCGATTAGAAATAGAACGAAAAAATGGAAGAGTGATTTATTTCATACGCTTTAGGCAGATTGTGTCGGCAAATTAAAAATACATAATGCTAATAATTAATATTTATTTTTTTAAATGTTAAAAGCATTGTTAATTGACTAATATAACTATTCTAAATTTCCATGGTTATAAAGAAAGGTATTGCTTGTGTTAATTTGTCATTTTCTCTCTAATGCGTAGGACTCTAAAATATTCCACTTTATATAGAATACCTAATGACAGTTCTTTCTTGAAATAGGAAATGAAGTAACTTGTTAACCTCGTATATAAATTACACACAATAAGTAAGCAATAAATTATGTATTTGCATAAGCAATAAATGCTGACCGTAGTAATATGTCCTTTCTATAACAGCATTTAATTTGATATTTTCGTTAGTAAAAGACTTGCCAGACTAACGATTTCAATCTTTACATCAATATTTTTCTAAAGAGTTATTTACACACATCAATCAGTAACTGAGATTCTAAGTTTCAACTGTTTACAAAACTCTTATCGTTCTTTGCTAAACGGATCAAAAATCACAGATAAGATTCCTTTTCCAAGCACCCCATTCAACTTTTGATGCATTCTTCCACGCCTAGACAGCTTGGTGCCGAGACATCAAAATTGAATTTCCAATTTCTATTTTTAAATATCGAAAGTTGTATGTTGTGCAAGTACGTTAACTTTATCCCATAAGCAATATGGCGTTGACTTCAATGATTGACGTAATGTAACCTTTAAGATATTGTGATTTAATATCAGATCTTGTAATAGTTAGAGTGGAAAAGCCATGAAAGTTGTTACGATTGATTTTGTAAATTATAAATTGAATATTTAGTAGTCTTGGGTGTTTAGTAGATGAGTTGAAGCTATTCTATTAATAACAAATGTCTCAAGTCCCTTAAAACTAAAACGTTTTTTTTTTATGAATCTTTTCCATTTTAAACTTGAAAAGTGACTTAGTTTTAATGGTGAAACATTATACTATTTTCACTTAGGTATTGTCAAAAATGAAATTCTACATTTTATTTTTTTACCTACCACTTCCTTTTGCTATATGTAAAAAAAACTCGCATTTCATCTTTGTATGCCCCTTCCAGTCATCAAAACAACACCATTCTAATGTTTATGTTGTCATAAAAGTACCGAAAGATATTTTGACATGGGCAACCTTCAAGCTGTTATTTTCCACGCCTTGACTTCTAAAGATATAGCGCCGAAAATATACCTTTCTGAAATTTACTGGGCAATTGAAGTTCAAGAACCCCAATATGAGGTACGCTGGACCATTCAATGTATATCATTTGAAAGGCTGAAACCAGTAGTAGAGTTAATAGCCCCACTTATTTCAGTTGAGAAGGCAGTGACAACTCTTGACTTAAACCCTGGCCCACCTTAGATTCAAGGTATTACTTCATACCCTTTCCCGAGCAAAGTTTAGTCAACAATAGCATCGTTAAGCTTTTCTCAGGTAATGTGATTCGTTTTTTATGTTGTCTTACGATTTGGGTCAAAAGGCTGTGCAAGAAGAATAATAAAAAAATATCTTAAACCGAAAAAAAAGTGAAACCTACCACTTATCTTTTCAATGATAGGCGCATGATATAATTTACTACTGACACACAAACTGGTGAAGCCTTAGTCTTTTATAAATTTCTTCTACTATGGCCGTGGGTTTGTGGAAGCTGCCTTTTGGGTGTTGATGATGATTTCATGTTTGGGAAACTAGTCCTGAATGATCGTGAAAAGTCTTCTTCAGGCAGACCAGAACTAATGTTTTGAACATACTTCTGGTGGGTGTTATTCTATGTTTGGTGTTGCTGTTTATAGATCAAGGTGTGAATAATAGTCTCCATTTGTATGTTTTGACGTGGATAGATAGGTTTCGTGTCTCCACGTATTAAAGAACATGAATGTTGTCTCGTTGGGTAATCCATAACTGTCGATATGTTTTGGCTGGTCGTGTATAAAATTTCGTTAAAAAAAGATTGAAAGGGTTAGTTGAATTTATCTGTACTAAAGGGTACGCGTGAGGTCAATTTAATAAATTCCTGTTAATGGCTATCAATATAATAAGGGCAACGTTTCAGAATTTCAATTTTTAGAACGTGACGTAACCTGTAGCAAATATTAAATCCCGTTTGAGATTTATCTGGAATTAACACCTAATATAGGTGTGGCATCGGCCATATATTCATAATTATATAGTTTTTAGATTGTTTATTTGCTAAATATTAAATGAGTAAACTATATCAGTTTTGCAATCAATTTGCTCTAATAAATTTAAAAATGTATGTATAATTCTATAACTCTTTTCTGAAAATTAAAAACTCAAGATTCCTTGCAAAGTAGCCAAGTAAAGATCATGAAGATATGCGTGATCAAATACCCTCGTGACATATCGTCACGATCTTTTGTTTTTCACAAGAAACATCTGCAGAAACTCTTCTCTAAATAATTACATCATTCATAAAAGTAGTTAGATTATGTTTCCTCATCAGTCTACCAAATTAGAGCATACGGCTCGGACTTATCTACCACAGTTCCAACACGAAATGAAAGCTGATGAACCTAATGAAAAACCAACCGTCATTACTTTTTATAAGCCAGCTGTAACATTGATGAGACCCAGAAATGAGCCAATCAAAAAAATAATGACGTTTCATTCCACATTAACAGCCTGTACATTGGTGCTATATACGTTTAGAGATTATGTTGTTCGATAAGAAGGGATGGGGGAATCTTAATTATGGCACTTGTTTGATTTCGTGGTATACAAGACTTTTTTTTTAGTTGTGGAGTAGCCTTCACTACACTAGTCGGGATTATATAATTATATTTAATTTATAGAAAAGATAGTTCCTTATGGAAATGGATGTAACTAATTGTTAGTGCACATGTATTTATACAAGTTTGTGTTTTTGATTGTATTGTTGATATTATCTCGTCTTTAACTGTTTCCTTAACATTGTACATTAAAAGGAATTTCGTTGAATTTTCATGTGTATAAGTGGGAAAACTTTTGTTAAATATTAGGAAATGGTATGCAAATTTGAAAGTTGCATTAAAATGTTGCATTAAAATGTGTATAATTCTTATTTCAAAGAATAAATATAATATTTAAGAATTTAACAATGTAACATACAGCTATAAAGAACCCAAACCAAGTTTTAAAAAAGTATAGCAGCATTTACCGTGCAATAAAAATGTATTAATATTTATTTTAGTAAAATAAAAATAGTACGAACATAAATATAAATCCTCCGTCTTTAATTTAATAATTACATGCACTAAAAAAATGCGTAGATTTATTCTTTAAAAAACTCAAATATCGAAAGGTTGTGTAGTCTTCTAATAAAAAAAATACTAAATAAAGTATAATTTTTTAGTTTATAAAGCTTCCGCTCGACGTCAATTCGTTCAACCCCTCCATTTGCTTCCGTTTCCTCACCATTTAATCAAAACGACCTTTCTAAACACCTCTTCCACTTAAGCACCCAAATACCTGTTTCTAAATCAATGCAATTATTAACGCGTCGCCCATTTATCTATGCCGGAATCGAGCTTTTGACCTTTGAAGACGTCAAAAAGCGAAATTTCCCGCACCTGTGCGAGCTGGCGAAGTAAAGTTGGAACTGATATTTAAATTAGTAGTTTGGGAAAATGGATTTGAAAATGAAATGGTCGAGGTGGGAAAACCACCTTTCTTCTTACTGGTAAAAAGGATGTGAAATTGGACTATAGTGCTCATGGAGCAATTGAATTTGGATTGATCAAAATCAATGGCGCGATGGAATATGCCAATGGCGCGATGGAATGCTCGAAATTTCACTGCCAACTGAAAGAGAGCGGCGCATAAACAATTTGTACAAGGTTGATTCCACGAAAATGCGACATGGACAGCATTTTTTAAAATTCAACTTTTTTATTTTAAACAAAATCTACTCGGCAAAAATTCTTGACACTTTATTCTCTTTTTATACCCCAAAATAAACAGTTCGTAAAAAATTCGAACATTAAATTTAAAATTTGAGTTAAATATCGAACATTAAAACTTTGTCATGTTTGTCACATTTGTCATGTCAGTCACGCTAATAAATATTTATAATATTTTGCTATTTATAAATTTCCTAATTTTTTTTTCTTTCTGGTTGGCACATCAGAATCTTATATTGATTCCAAAAAAATTCCAGACTTGAAATGCATATACCAGTTAAGAGCAAATGGTAATAACATAAGGTTACTCAAAATCTGTATCAATTTTGTCATGTCAGTCACGGCATGTTTTAACCCAATTAATTTTAAGTACTTTCTCTTGAATGAAAATTTCAGCGTTTTTTATAATCAAGACCTTTATTTGCATCACCCCATGGTAATTTTTTAACAGTCAATTAACATTTACTACTTTTTAAGAGCCAAGAAAGTTGTCTTATGTCATGACTGTCACGAATGGAATTAGCCACAATCGTCTTAATGAGGGAAAAAGTTCAGTATGGCTTCATATGAGAATTACACTGATCATAATTGTGATGAATAATCGTAGACTTTTGGACTTATTCTTCTGATCATCGTTCCATTATTCCAATGCTCCATTGATCATTGCCAATTAAAATTTCATTGCTCATAATCACTTTAAGTAATTAAGTATTATAAGTCTGTTATATAGGTTACTGCCAATAAGATTTCTTTCTTTGAAATTACATGTTTAGTACACTCTAAAAAAAAATCTGTAAGGTTACTAAGAATTCTCTAGGAAACTCAGCTTCCATAAGTTTTTTTAGTTATGTTACATAAGGAATATGTGTATATATTACTAATTAAAGCTTAGTATCCAATACAATCTTTTAAATTGCAAGCATACTATAAAAACTTCAGTAAACGTTACAAGATATATTCTAGTAATCAATACATCCACTTATGTAGTATCTTTACTAGGAAAAAGTTAGTAACTAGCAGTTTCAAAAATGTAAAACAAGAGGGCGCCACTAATTTTCTTTTAGTCAAGGATTATTTCGACTTTTCAGGAGCAGGTCGCAGGATTCGAACTCACAACCTCAAGATTAGCTCGTCTTTCAACGAGAAGTAGCGCGCTTGTCCACGCGGTCATCGGAACATACAGATCCTTTGCGTGTAAATAATGAGGTTAAAATCTTGATCGATATAAAGCTTTCGGATATGAAGTTTTAGAAATAATTTAATGCAATTTGTATGTATGTACTAAAATAAAAAAAAAACACGTTTTTCGGTTTCTCATCGTTGCGATATTGATTCGTTATAATTTTTCGATGAAAAACACATTGATGGAATTTTCACCTTTGACCGATATCGAATCAGACTTTTATCTCTTAGTCTCGTACACTTTCAATTTACGGACGCGATCACCGGTTAGTTTTTGCTAAATCCGATTGCCGATCGAACAAATTTCGAGAAACAAAACAATGCAATAAGGGAAACTACGCATCTCTCAAAAAGATAGCCAGGTGGCGCTGTAAGCGTTACAACAATTTACTTAGTATTGCTTAGTATTTCTACAGTAGTTTCTTTAGGTTACAGATGATTTTCTAGTAAATGGTGAAAACCTGTTAAGTTACTAAGTAGTCGTTAGTAAATTCAAGCCAAATTTTTTACAGTGTAGTGACGAGTGTGAAATCCGTTATTTATAAATATGCAAGTTGCACTTTCGTCAAATCAACTCAAAGAAATAAAGGAGTCCTTCTTACCTAAAGTTTGGAAATAAAATATTACATATTTGTTGGCTCTCTGGAAGGTATTGCGGTTAAAACTAGGAATGACGCAGTTTAATTTTTTTTTTAGGTTTTAATAGGCAAGTCAGGTTTAAATTGAGATGGAAGCGAATCTTAAAGGCTTCGGCCATTCTTGTTTCTGTGCCGGTGCAACTTGTTTGAATCAATAAAATTAGTCTCATTATTGTTTTTGTTCATTGAATATATCGTGGTCGTTGATTATTCTTGTATTTTTTTAAGGATAGAATCGGTTTCGATATTGACTCACAAATTAGATTCTTGTTTAATGAATAATGTATGTTTTAACCCTTATTTTCAGTTTTTTAGCTTCAATTCGTAACAAACAGGGAAAAAAGTAATGTTTATCGCAGATTTTAAGGTTAATTATAATTTTTTTGCAGGAAATATTAAAGAATAATAAATAATTGAATTTGAGGTTCTTTGGTTTGTAGTAGGTATTTAAAAACTTAAATAATGACAGTGTTTAAAATATTTTTGGGAATTTAATTTATATGTATGAAAAAAATACTTTGTTAAAGTATTTTAACTATTAACATTGACTACGTCTGTGTTCTTTTTTGAAGTTGAATTAAAACAATCCAACAAAAAAGGGCAATACTCTGCTCCATTTCACAGTAAAATATTTAAAGCAACCTCGAAATCTGAGACTATTTCGAATGAATGCATAAAGCATCTATTCTTGCTCCTAGTAATTCAATGCAAAGATATTCTGTTTTTATTCTGACCACTTTCTGTCTAAATAAATAAGAAAACGTACACATTTTCTTTCTTTTATCATTCCAATCCAAAGCTTGCGCGTCATCGCATCGCATTGCATTCCGTCACAACTGTCATTGCTCCAACAGAGCTTAGATACCAAATTCACTACAGGATGAAATTTGCTGTCAAGATGATACTAATAAGTGTGGAATTCCACATATTCAGGGACTTCTTGGTTTTTTTTAAAGTTATCTGTGTAGTTTTTTGTAGAATTGCTATTTTGGATTAATTTGTCATCGATCTATAATACTTTGCATTGGCACTATTAAAACTGTGTTTACTCTCGTAGACGCTTAGCAATGTAAACGGCATTTGTCTATTGAACGACAATATAAAGCATCATAATGTGTTCTAAATTTTAGTCATTATTTTTTTTTATAAAATTTAAAACTGACATCACTAATCGCATAATATTTTATATTTAGGAAAAGTATTCAATACGTTAACATTGTCAACAGCTTTTCCCCTCCAAGTAGGGTTTGACTTGACGTTTTTTTGTTGTTGTCATAATTAAACAACTTTGAATAACACTTTACTGAAACAGAGATACTGATTACGGGTACAATATTGATACAATGACGATGCTTTATTTCTTAACTAGCAGTATGGTCCCGCCTTACTGGGAACCCGTTAACTTCGCATTGTTTCCTTTTAGAGACATGCTTACTTGTGAAAATACACTCAAAATCAAAACAAAATTAAATTCGTGTTGGCGCATGCGAACTTAAAAAAGCAAACACCAATAGAGGATGAAGCAGACTTAGGGCGATCGCATATCTCAACCAAACTCAATCAAATTAATAGAGGATGGCGGCAAGCCCCCGTTTCGGCCCGGTGCATGTATTTTCAAGCCCTGTTATGGTCCCGCAATCCCACGTGGATGACGTTTTTTTTAAAACTAATTATATTAATTAAAAATCACAATCGAATATGAAAAAACTAAGCCTCAGGTGCACACGTAGGTATTAAAAGGAATCTATATTAAAAATTTCGAATTTTTTAGAGCAGTCTAAATAGGTCTTTTGTGATCCACAGACATACACACAGACAGACCGACAGACTCTTTCTTTTATTATTACAGACTAGCAGTATGGTTACGCCTTACTGGGAACCCGTTAACTTCGTATAGCTTCCTTTTAGAGGCATGCTTACTTGTGAAAATACACTCAAAACCAAAACAAAATTAATTTCGTGTTGGCCCATGCGCACTTAAAAAAAGCAAAAACTAATAGAGGATGAAGCAGCCTTAGGGCGAGTGCATATATCTCAACCAATTAAACTAATAGAGGATGGCGTCAAGCCCCCGTTTCGGCCCGGTCAATGTATTTTCAAGCCCTGTTTAGGTCCCGCAATCCCACGTGGATGACGTTTTTTTTTTAAACTAATTATATTAATTAAAAATCGCAATCAAATATGAAAAAACTAAGCCTCAGGTGCACACGTAGGTATTAAAAGGAATCTATATTAAAAATTTCGAATTTTTTAGAGCTGTCTAAGTAGGTCTTTTGCGATCCACAGACATACACACAGACAGACAGACAGACAGACAGACAGACAGACAGATTCTTTCTTTTATTATTATAGATGTGTGCATACTTCTACAATTAATTTGAATAAATTTTACTACAACTGAGACTTTCTTCCAACTGGAACTTAATAGTAGTATCGTCAATTGAACCTCCAAAGACAGGACCGCCACTTTGTTTAAGGATGAAGAGGAGAATGGGTCTTAAGATTATAGAGAAACAGACTAAGAAAAAAAATGGGCATTTCTTCTCGGTGTTGATTTCTTAAAAAGGGAATCTTCTCTGATGTCTACGGGCATGGTTCCAAAAGAGAATAGAGTGCCCAGTAGCTGGTGTTTACGTAAAAAAAGGCACCTATGACTGTTATCTGTGCGCGGGCGTTGCCTCTTTTCAAGTAGCCCTTGTCAGTCTTGCTCTTTAGGAAAAGTGACTTCCTTTTAAACTGCTGTTTTGTCATAGTTTCCCCACTTTCATCGTCACTACATGGCAGGCAAAAAGTGACTATTTTTTTGAGTTAAAATAGCAGAAACCTCACTTTTTTGTGTAGATGCTATATTGCCGATTTCCTCGGCTCCAAATTGTTTAAATAGAATGTATCGCGATATTTTCAATTATATTTTATGTTATGAAGGCATACTACAACGTTGCTGTAATGGGCCAAAAAATAAAAGCATAGTATCCCCCTTTAATGTATTATCAGACGTAGCTAATATTTTTAAGTAAAGTAAATATGACACAATGGGAGGAAAGGGGTTAATTTAAAGGATACACCGAAAGTCAATTTAAGATATAAATCCGAGTTTAGATCTGCTATAATATATTTTTAAAAATAGTCAATGTCAAATATATGTATACCCGGAATTCAGTATCCATTCATTTATATTTATAGAATTCAGTGTCTTTTGTAGACTCGTCATAAAAAAAACAGCTGTACAAGCATGGCAATTTCGTCTCAGCGCATGCGCAATTCACGGTATTGCACAAAATAATGGGACAATCACATAGTTTGAAATTTTCTATCATACAATTATAAATTAGGTTCTTTCAAAATCGCCTTTCGCATGTAATTGAAATTTGAATTGAACCAAATTCGGCGAAAATGGTCTCAAACTTTTTAAAGAGTGATTCACATTATTCTTATGCAACAAAAGAACGAAAGCCATGTATAACATTTCCACTTTTATTTCCGTTATTGTGGCATCGAAAAAATATTAATATATTTTTTGCTATTTTAAATTTAGCATTATATTCTGTCTATCTAGGATATAAGTTTAGCTTACACATATTGAAAGGTACAATTTTATCTATTTTTCGAACAGCAAATATATTTAGGAAACGACAAATAAAATTAATATGATTTGCGAGAACAAATCAAAAGTAGTTAATGCCTGCTTTAAATCTAAAAAAAACGCTGGCTATTTTTTTTTAATTGATCGTGTAATCGTGGGTAAAGTTTATTTTAAGTAACAGTTACTGTTCCAAGACTATTGTTTACAGTTTATCAGGATGCATTCAATCTAAAATTAGCATTTTTTTTTACAAAATTCCCAAACATCTCCTAAAGCCGCAGAATTTTCGAAATGTTATTTAACTGGGATTTATTTTATTGGTGTCTTTTATATCTAAAGGGTTAACCGTAGCAGGTTTATGAGATCATGTATTGTTTTTAATGAATTGCGGTTACGGTGGTTTCTTTTAACCGCACCCCCCCCCCCCCTCACACTTGCCTTCCCGCTACCAGCATGGGAAACCAGCTAATTATCGAAAAACTACGCGAAAGAGCTCTTTGTATGAATGGTGAAAGTTATAAGAAAAAAACAGACCGAAACTAAATAACGGTAAACCCCCTAGTAAAGAGCTGGACTATCGAGTAAAAGAACTGGTTTCATTTTTTATAGATGTTCCCTTACGTCACGTGCTGTACAGTTGACATACAGCTAAGCACACCTGCTGTTCAAACAATTTCGATGCTTTAGTTCGATAAAACTGTAATGGACTTTTTTGTGTCCGATAAATAAACTAAGCTCCTTCAAATACCCAAGATCAAAACGCGAGTTATCAATAAAATGTTATGTATTTTCATATCGTGCCTCCATTATACGAGTAAATATCATTCTGTATTGCATTTTACTAAAAACCAGTCACTGCTATGTTTTTAAATGTTTCTAACGGTTTCAATTAGTATGTCTCGAAATGTTTCAAGCAAATGTTTGAAATTTTAATTAAAATTTTGTCAATCCAACATTTATATTTGTTGCTGTAAGGCTTACCTGATGGTATACAACACAAAATGTAATCACCTGTAAAAAATGACTGGATTTTTGCATGGTCTTATTTTGGTTGTTCTTCAGGGGGGATATTTGGTGGCGGACGTTTCATTCACAAAGGTTTTTCATGTGTATTTATGGTAGAAAAAGAGCTTAGAACAGGATTTATTAAAGTAAATAACAGGTGTTAGATAAGTAAATAACTCTCATTTTAGGATAAATATTTCATTGACACAAATAGTAGTCATGGGTAAAAAAAAAATGTTAGAAATCCTCTTATTTCGAAAGTGCCGAGAATGGAGGAAAGACTCGTGAAGATATATTTTTGAATTGCGACATCTCACTTTTTTTCAGGTTTTAACAAGGTGTAATTTACAATAACACCGTATTTTGTATGAATGTTAAGATTTTTTTTGGTTATTGTTTTCTTTATTTTGCTGCATGATTGACAAGGTTAAGTATCATTAAAAGGTGGAGTGGAATTTAGACAAAATATTTAAAAAAAAAAGCGCGGATTTTTTTTTTATTCCGACTATTTTAATTATGTTTACCGAAAGTATTGATGAAAATATTGGTAATTTGTGAATTTTAAAATGCATTGTATTAACACATTTTTAAACGATATTGTTACACACATTGGATTATTGCTCATAAAATTTTTATTCAATAATAATTTTGCTATCGTCATCCACTTTTTAATATGCTAAAAATTTCAATGTCATTGAGGTATATTAAAACTAATACATTTGTAAGGTTTATAATTGTTTCCAATACATGTTATGCATAATTAGACTTCTTCAGGTTTCTAAAAATATCTGAATATTTTCTCGTTTTTGCAATCATTCAGAGCTGGCTAGTGACCTCTTCCGACTTCATCAATTGATGCGTCTCGATTGACAAGAGGGCAATTTTTGCATCAATCGTTCAGAATTAAGACGCGGCTCAATGCGGAAAGACGGAAATTGATATAATGGGTCATAGTACAGATGCCTTCCTTATCAACGGATCACCTCTGACCCGTCATGTCAGCGGTTGATGTGCGTTAAAAAAAATTAACTTTTCTATTTCGGATGTTGGAAAAGTAGCATTTTGTATTTTTACTTTTGTGGTTTTGATGTTAAAAAGTTAACAGTATATCGTTTGTATTTTTGGTGCAGTTTGTTAATAGTTTCAACCCTATACAAAAAAAATCTTTTGCATCGAAAAATATTACGTTGTTTGGTTGCAATTCGTTAATTTTCTTAGAAGAAATGTAACTGTAAATAACACTGAACCAAATTGTACTTCTATATTTCACTTATGGTTAGCACATCAGAAAATTAAACTAATTTAAACAAAATTATTTGAAAGTATTTACTGTACTGCAATTTTCTGTGTTGATAATGCTATTTCGTTCCCTCCAGCTTGTAGTATCTTGCTTGTGTAGTTAATAAGTTACGAACCATACATGATTTTTTTATATTATAAAAAAATGGAATATGCCTTTAGTAAAAAAAAAAAACCCTTAAAGTGCAAACTTTTTCATAAGAGATTATATACTACCTTTTTTTTAACCCAAGAAACAATTACCCTACATAAGTTGACAATAGGTACATTTAAAACAAAAAAAAAGGAAATCCGGTATTTTAATAATTTAGTGAAACATAAGAAAGAAGTGCAAGACTTATACGCCAACATAAGGTTTTTGATAAAATATCGAAAAAAAAATTTCGAAATTCTAGCAGTTTTATTTGAAATGGATATATTTCTGAAATAAAATACTATTTTATAATTATTAAATAAAAGTCGTATTGATGCATGCTGCTTTTCTGTGTTCAAAATTTCAACCTGGTTTTTAAATGAAAACATTAGTTGAAAGTTCGTTAAAGTAAAATTCTTATTAAACTATTTTCCTACATTTCGAAAATATAATCAGAAAATAAACGAAGAATAGCATAAAATAAACTTGGATTTCATAACTTTTTTTTTCACTTCTTACTATTTTAAAACAATTACGGGAAAAAACTACTTTCACACGAACTATTAATTTGACAATATTTAACTAATATACAAGCGTAAAAAAAAACATTTTACTATGCACGTTACGAACTTCATTAAATATAATTGTTATACCTGTCTCATAATCACGATTATTAGTTATGTTTGGCGTTTACAGTTATGTTTTTCTGTTTCAATGGGGTCAAGTTAAACATTTCGTTTATATTACTGGTTACGCCCTTTAAGAAACCTAGTTATTACTGTTGTATTATCTTCTTATTGAAAGAATAAGAACTTTGGTATATATATTGCTTACTTTAAAACTATGACCTTATCCCCTTTTTGTTATCTATTCACAGCTATAAAAACCTTTCGGTTCATTTTAACAATTCAATTCTGGGTGGGCTATTTACATATCACATGCATGTTTTCATTTTATTTCATGCCTGCGTTATTTTTTTTTTAATTTAATTTGCTACTTTCTTTTGCTCATGTGAACATTTACAAGTATTATAGTAAACATATATGCGAGACATAAATGCTTGACATAGAAACCTCACAAATCTAAATTTAATGCCTCAAAGTCATAAAATCTTTTTGCCTTACCCTTAAAATAAAATTATCTCTAAATTTTATTCCGTTCTCAATCCTCTTTTATAGAATAATATTTCAGTTGTATATTTATCTTAGATGAATCTAAATGGTTTACACAATATCTGCGGAATATCCCCTCAAATGTTAGTTTTCAATATAATTCTCAATTCAAAAGTTTATTGTTATTGTAAAAGAGATTTGGCTTGGAGAATTTATGGGATATAGTTTATTCTTATCTTTTACGAAAACATAACTTTTTGAAATACTAGTTTTAAGTAAAGGCTTTGGTCTGTGCAATCTCAAATCTGAAGATTAACTTTGATTGATTTTATAAGTTATAATTTTCATTACCTCTTTATATTTGTTGTTATAATTTTTTAAAAAACTTCAAATCAATTTTCTGATTTATTTGACTCGGTAGATTATGTGCATACATAACCTAAAAAAAGAAAAATAGTTTTTCCTTTCTTCTTAAAGTTTGCATATCCTCGTCCTGTAATATCAATATTTCAATCTGTAACATCAGTATTACCGCCCTGTAATATTGTATTAAGATGCTTTAAAACATTATACATTTTGGTAGAATTATTTACAGTTCTCAAAAACGTTTATTTTACTTTAGTAAAATCTGATAAATTTAATTTTCAATTAATATTTTTTTTCTTTTTTTTTTAAATTTTTCCATGCTTCAGTTTGATATCATAATCCGAGTAAAACCGTTTTCAACTAGTTGTAAAATATGCTTATTCAATACAACGTTGTTTGTGTTTCAGTAAACGTTGCGCTGGAGATGCGAAATGAGAAATTGTCATGGCCTCTTTCTTATAGCCACTTCGACATAACAAACCACTCGGAGTTTATAGTTAACGTAAGTAAAGACGCTTTTTTAAATTTTGAAAAGTTTTTTTTTAGTATCTAGTAGATTTGTTGCATTCTTATATTATTACTAATAGTTCCGAAACGCAAAGCATTTGAACAGTATAAACTACGCCTATAACTTACCATTTTTATCTTAATGCTACTTAGACTTGATTGTAATAAATAATACACGTCAATTAGAGAAATATCAAAAAATAAATCTTTCCATCTTGATATATCTTCATTAACTTGACATATCTTTGAAAATACCTAATTTTTTGTATTTATTATCTCTATATTGCCCTCTAAATTGACTTCCCTTTTCATAGGCCTCTTTTGCTCCTAGATAAAGTTTTGTGCTTGGTAATTAAAATAGGCCTGTGCTAGATACCTGGTGGCATAGGTCGGTCAGATAAAGGCAGGTCAAAGTAAAAGAAATTTGCCGCATCATAAATTTTATACTGTAGATATATACTGAATACAAAGTAGTGCGGCTGTCAACAAATTTTAATTTAAGTTCGCGTATTCTGTTTTTGATTGTAATGAAAAGTACAAAATAACACTTGAGTTTTTGTTCAAATTCAACTTAGCGTAATACTTCAATAGTGCTTGCCCACAACACACATTGTTTAAAACATATTTCCTGAAGTTACTATTAGAAACGAGGACTTAAAAACTAAATTCCAAACACTGTTACTGTTAAATTTGGATGAAGTACTTTTTCTTTTTAATTTTAAACATGGATGCTGCAAATTTTCAAAAAAATGTAAATCGCCTAGTAGCTGATCCCGATTGAGCAACTTGTTTGAAACTATTTTTAAAATGTCTTTTTTTTTTCATTCGAAAATATCCATGCAATAAATGCAGCATAAATTTAATCATTTAATTGTTTTTTCCTAAAATCTTAACTTTCATTTTAATAAAATTACATATTTACGTATTTACAACAATAAAACATGCAAACAGTTTACAAAAATAATCAACTAATTATCTTTTGAATTGACATTGAACGTCCATCAACCTAAAACTTTTCTACCTCTGACAAAATGAATAATATTCTTGAGATAAAAGTAAGTTAAATAGAAATGTCTTCACTGTAATAGGGCGGTGTTCGGACTTTCCCATCACCAAACAATCACTTTGCCGTCTTCACCACGCCCCCATTTAGAGCAACACATTTCAGAAAGTCGTTAATTCTAATGCCTAAAGCCGTGTATTTTGACGAGTTTCAGAAATAAAGATTCCTCTGGGAAAGACTAAAGACTAATAGTATCGCAATTAAATAAATACACCCTAAGTATGTTATTAATGAGCGTTCGTGCCAGTATGTGTGTACGAGATGGTATGAATTCTTACATCTTCTTTTTTGACTTACCTTAAATAAGTTACCTATATTTACGTCGCTCTGTTTCATTATGAAGACCGTTAGGTACACTGTAAAAAAATTGGCTTGAATTTACTAACGATTACTTAGTAACTTTACAGGTTTTCACCATTTACTAGAAAATCATCTGTAACCTAAAGAAACTACTGTAGTTATACTAAACAATACTAAGTAAATTGATGTAACGCTTACAGCGCCCCCTGGCTATCTTTTCTAGAGATTATGACGAATCGATATCGCAACGATAAAAAACCTAAAAACGTGGGTTTTTTTTTATTTTAGTATATAAAAACTACGTTAAATTATTTCGAAAACTTCATATCCGAAAAAAAAAATGAATCTTAAAATTTCTTAATCAATAACATAAAACGCCTTTAACGATCAAGATTTTAACCTCTTTATTTACACGCAACCAAAATGCAAGTCCCCGATAGCAGAGAGGACTAACACGCTGTTCCACGGATCCCGATAATCTTGGGTTCTGTCCTCGGGAAGTTCGAAATAAAACCTGACTAACAGAAAAATTAGTGGCGCCCTCTGGTTTTAAACTTTTGTAACCAGTTTACTACCAGTTTCTTTGTAAACATACAAGAAAATCCCCTGTAAAATCTACTAATTTTTCTTAGTATAACTTACTAAGCTTTAATTAGTAATATATACACATATTTCTTATGTAACACTACTAAAAAAACTTATGGAAGCTGAGTTTCCTAGAGAATTCTTAGTAACCTTACAGATATTTTTTTAGAGTGTATTTTTGAACTTAATATTTAGTTCGGGGTTGACCACTAAACAGTGGAGATTTCCTGTTTGTGGATTGTTTTTGTATTGTCTCTTATTTATTCATTAAAAAATACTTTCTCGCCCATCCTGAATTATATTGACAGTTTTTTTTAACGCTAGAGTCCACCATAATGATGCGTTTATTTTGCTCTTACTGGTGGGCAACACATTTTAAGTTACTGACTTTGCAGTCTGCAAAATACTAAGCGTATGCAAGCATAAGCGGAATATTATTTTTTAAAACCTGCTAAATATAACTCGATTTTTAAAAAATTAGTTTGAAATTTCTTTTCCGATATTAGTAATTATTTAGTTTTTTGCGCGTTTTCTGCATTGGAAGGATCAGGCGGAAATTTGTGAACGGAAATATCTTCATAATGTACAGCAACAAATGCATAAATCTTCATTAAATCAGTTCATAATCAAATTTTCTTGGCTATTTTCAGTGTACAATATTACGCATGCATGTTTTAATTTTTAATCATAATCAAAAATTGTCATTCTATCCACCTTGTCCTCATTGAACTTAAAAACCTTCTTAAAACTTACCATCAAATATAGTAAAGTATGAAATGTTTCTACTTTTTCAGTCCTTGTACCCTATTATATTTATTTAAGCGGGTCCATCTTTTAGACCTGAACATTTTTATTTTTGTTATTCAATGCCTACATTCTATCATTCAAGATAGCTGACCGAAAGCGTGAATTTGTAGAGAGGTTTGAGGAGCAATCTTGTTCGAATACTCTGCTTTTTATCTTATCAGTGTTTTGATACTCTTATAAAGTACTCTACTTTGATAGGAAATTTCCTATCTTTCCCCGCAACATTAATAACCTTCAAAATAAAAATATATTTAAAAATGGGTAGTTTTCTTTAGGCATTTGTTTAATAGTGTTTTTTATGCCTTTTCGAGGCTCATTTCTAATAGGCTACGTGTTGCTCTAGTACGGCAACTTTAATGACAAGGAATAAACAATGGAGTGCGTAACAGAGTTCATTAATTTTACATTATTTTTTTCTTTTAAAACTATTTTCTGCCTTTTTATAAAAAGTATTTATACCCCTATACTTTTGGTGAGATTTATGTTTAATTATCTATAATCCTTCCAACGCTGGAGCTATAAATTGTATGAAAAACGAAATTGAATATTTTTGTTGTCCTTAATAAAGATTAAATAACTAAATTAAGATTCTTTAGAATGTTTCTCCAAATATATTTTTAGCATTTTTTTACCTACGATAGCCTTTATTTAAAATATTTACGTGATTTAGTTTAATTCTTATTTTTTTTAAATAATTAAAACTTTGCGGAGGTTACTTTTTAAGAGGCGTATTTTTTTCGTGATGCGATTTCCGCATTTCTTGAGACGCGTAAGTTTATGATATTGAGATTAATTGCGAATGGTTCAGTGACATTTGGTTTATTTTTATTAACAACGTGTCAACACAATCAACTGATTCAGTTGTTAGTTTCGGAATGCATTGAAATTTGAGATCAAGCCCGGAATTCATTCTAAATTTATGGCTTTTTACCCCTTCCTTATATCTCTACTCTCGTTGAAAGATTTTGTTTTCATAGAGATTGGATCATGTTTATAAAAAAAGAACCAACGGACATTTTTATCGTATTTAATTATCGATAAAGTTCATTTTATAGTTTTAAAATTAAATTCAAACTGCATTGCGGATTATTTTGTATAGCAATGCAAACCAATTTTTAGCGTTCACAAAAAATATTGTTCAATTAATTTTTAGTGCAGAGTACACAACTTTTTTTTAACTACTAACAATAAACCGTTAAAAAAATGGGAAAAGTAAATGAAGTCAATGAACTTAGTTTGAAAACTCATTCACTCGTAACATGTACAATTTTTGTTACTGGCTTGTAAGATTTGTAAATTAACCAGTGAAGGGGTGTTTTTATCTAAGGAACGACTCTAACGCAACCAACTAATCTAATTCAATAACATTTACTAAGTTAACTTTGTAACGCATGAAATTTTTTTCATCCCGAAAAAATATTTGTGTCTTTAATACTCATACATTATGGGGAAAATACTGAAAAAAAAATTCACTGCATTGGAATTTAAATGATTTCAATTTTTAAAATTTTTACCCCATGGCAAACACCAAATACAAAATTCAAATTTTGATAATAATGATTGGAAAACTACTAAATATATTTAAAAATAACCCTCTTGAACTATATTTTTTCAAAACAATTTATTCGTATTTAGTATACTAACATTATGAAACTTTGAATACTGCCAAAGACGTAATTTTACAACAATTAATAACTTAACTCTTTAATCTTAAATACACCTTTACTACTGTCATCTATGAGGGTTAGTAGTAACTAAAACTTCAAAATGGAATGTAATGGATGAAAAATCACAGATTTGTCGAGAGGGAGCTCTACTTTAATAGAATAAAGTGGATTATGTTGCTTGTTGCCATATGGGAACAGTATGCATTAGAGAGTTAAGCTTTGTTACATCAATTCTTGGAAAAGTATTTTTATCTTCGATACGGTGAAAAAAATATTTAAACTTGAATTCGTTAAAATATTACTCAATATTGATTTGAAATAAAGTTATATATTTAAACTTTTTGAGTATTTTCTTGGTTCCTTTCGATGAAACACAATCCAGTTAGGGTTTAAGCCGAAAGAGTCAAAAGCTCAGAAGACACCAAGTACTTGTTGATGTAGTGGTTAAGAATAATTGATCGTTCAAAAAAAAGTTTGTTTTTGCAAAAACAAACTTCCCCACCCTTTTCAGGTCAATCTCTAAATAAGAGCAGGCTTTATGGCTCTCAAATTATATATTTTTTGAAGTTTTCCAAAGCGTTTTTGTTTTCGAAGACGAACGCAAAAAGTCAAAAGAATTTTTCTCTGGAAAAGAAGCGTTTTAGAAATAGTTTATCGATGCATATATCTCGAGTTTTAAGTTCATTTGCATTTTTAAGAGTAGTGATTGTGTGAGTTTTTTTGTTTTGCCTTTGGTTAAGAATATTTTCAAACTCTTTTCAATGGTGTTTTCGTATTCAAACCAAAACTCTTGACTCTTTTATTTATGCCTCCATTCCACTTGTTAATTTAAGTGTCACCGGCTGTATTTAGCTAATGCTTGAAAACGGATCATAAGTACCGGTTTTAACGGCCCTCTAAACTTAAGCATTTTCTTGTATTTAATAGTGTATTTAGCTAATTCTTAGCATTTCGAAGTAGACAAATTAATTTTGGTTTGAAACAATAGATTCTTCGCTAACTGGAGTTCTAAAGTACGAGGTCTCGTCGCTCTCAACAATTATGAGATTTAGTTTGACGTCATTTCACCCTAAACAAATAAATACTTATTAGTAAATTTTTAAATTTATCTAAATGACAGTTCGGTTGCATGACTTATTATAAAATTAGCTTAATAATTTAATTAGTACTTTAAATTATGCAGGAGTAAAAAAAAATTAAAAAATTAATATGCGTTCTAGGATTTTACATCTTTAAGTTAATTTTTTTTCTAAATGGTAGCTGTGTTATATATCATATCTTTTTAATGCGTCTTTCACCTAAACAAGCCAAAATTCATAAAACATGTTACAAAAAGAACACACTTTTTCTTTATATCGGTAGCGTTATAATAAAACATATTGAATTATTTTTTTAACAGAAGTATTAACTTTATTACTTAAAATATCGTATGGAACACTACGTGTAACTGTGCACATGTCTAAAATATGCAATATGCTTTTAGGCAAATTTTATCAACCTGACCCAAAAAAAATGCTTCGTTTTCGTTTCTGTACTTTTCGGTGTTATCAGCAATGTCGCCACGTTTTATCACTGCCTTCCTTTCTTCTGGCTGAAAATCTTATTTCAAAAAACGCAGTAAGACTGCCATCAAACAATACTATTTCTTGCCGCACTTTTACGTAAATATCTTCTAATCTCCCCATTCAAACTTCTACATAAATACAAAGATAACTTTTCAATAGTAACTCGAGCTCTATCTGTTTGAGTAGGGCACATGAAAGCTTCTTAGAATATTTTTCATATAACTTTCCATAACGCACACGAGTTTGACATTTGTTGAGCCACAATGTTTAGAATACCAATGTTTGATGTTACAATGTTTCGGATTTTAGTCGAATAAGGTATTTTGGTCTATTAATATTCGCGTAAATATCCTTCTAGACAGTCAAGTGTTCACGTCAGTAAAATAAGAATTAAATAGTATTTGTTTTGAATTCTTTACTATGTATTCATTCAAGGCTTTAATTATATATGCTTACAAAATAATTTATATTAACGCATGTGAAAATGGACCGTTAAATGACACTACCAAATTTCCGTAAATCGAAGTACTTTTGACAAATAAAATTCAGAAATTCTTACCCCCGCGAATCACTTTTATTGCCCCACCCTTAAATATGCCTTTGATTCAATTGTGAAACCGAACACGTATATTACATTCCATTGAAATTCTAAAACCGCAATTTCCGACCCAAAAACACAATACAACTATTGTATTTTCCGGTTTAACAAAATACTTCTCGGTGTCTTATTTATGACCGTCCCTTGTATTTTTGATAATTATTTCTTTTTCGGCATTCCCCTACAACCATATCCTTTCATTGTGTCAACAAGGAGGAAAAATTGAAGTAGCTAAACCGACTAAAAAAAAATCTTACATTGTTGCGGGTGACTATATCTGGGGGTGCGGTGAATCATGGCGTTGTAAATTTTGCCACCCCTGCTCGCTGCTCCGCCCCTTGAGTAAAACATCACTCGCTCAGGCACTAAAAGCAGGGGGCGAGAGTAATGTCCGGATCGTTGGCGCCATTTGAAGTGAAGCAGCCTTGAAATTCACCAAGCTCAAACTAACGGTACTTTCTCTTTAGGATTTCAGTTTAAAATGAGTTTTATTACATAGATTCGTTATTTTATTCCTCAAAAATTTGTAGTACAAACTTAAAAAATAGTTGCTATGTTTGAAGTAAAAACTGCAATAATTGGTATTTCCATTTACATGTAAAATATTTATATTGTATTCTTTATTGTGGTTTGCAAGCCAAGCTTTTCAAACTGTTTGATTAAGTACCTAAGTAAATGATAATGCATTTAAAGCTATTTATCTGCCGTACACTTGTCAATCGTCGCCGTGTCTACATAAGCGAAGTTATTTTCCTAGTTATACCCAATTCCATTTTGCTAGTTATTTTTTGTTATAATTATTGAGGTTTTTTTTTAATGAGGATCAGCTATTTTTTAGACAACGGCTGACCTTCCTGGGACAGTCATATAGTTTAAAAATGTCTAAGCTATAAATAAAATCCAATGGAAAATAAAAACTCCATTTACATAATCCCAAATTATTCGAAAAGCATAAGTTTGGGCCTAATTCTGCAGCGACATTTAACATCACTTGCCAACTCTGCTCTTACAATGTGGTTTTACTTGGCGAGCTATATTCACCCTCCTCTTACCTTTCCAACTAAAAACTCCATTTAGATCTGTAGACCACCAGGCACTCGGAGGACTTTCCATGCCGATTAGTTTCGTTCCACTCCACAAAATTGATAGTTTGCTTGGCGAGTTTATGTTATGTTGATGGGATGTCTACAGGACCACGCATAGTAGGTTGTTTTTATGTTCTGTTTCGCGAAAACTATTCATCTTAAACTGGAAACAGTTATTCAAATTTTGAACTGTTTAGTTCCCGAAGTGAAGTGGTAATTTGTTTTGGTTGTTTTATCGTGCTGCGGTTAATTTTCGAGGGTAATAAACTTACTGGTTTTCCACCCACTGTTAACTTTGTTTTACGAGTTTGTTCTTTTTAATGGTAACTTTTATATATAAAGATGTAGTTATATTCCTCATAGATTTATGGTGGCACATATTTATCTTGGAATTCTTCGCGGAATCTATACTATATTTTATTTTTTTTAAGTAGTATAAATATCCGCCTTTGAAAACTGGCGGCATTCAAAGAAAATACGTTTCTCTGCCTGATACAGCATCATCATCATTCTTACAAACACCTAATTTTTCTTGTTTCCAATGTGTTTTTATTTTCTTTAATTTTTTTTTATTTCGTCTTTATTAGCACAATAACTTTTTCAATTAAATGGGTATAATGTTTATGTTGTACGCATTAGAAGTTTTCAATTTAAAAATAAAACTTCTAATGCGTATAATAAAAACATTCTGCCCCTTTAATTGAAAAATGTATCGTCCACTTACTTAAACACCGCTTATTTTAAATCCGAAAATGTCTTGTTTAAAGTTATTCAACTACTAAATGCCACTCTAGTTGTCTCCATCATCACCATTGTTTTCTTTCGTGCGTCCAATCCGTATAATTTCAAGTTGTTTTGTATACTTTAGACAACTGATTTCTGAGGACCACCTAGTTTCGTTCCACTCCAGAAAATTGCTAGTTTTTTGTTGTTTAGGGATGCCTATGGGACCGTGTATTCTGCCCTGAATAGTGGGTTACTTTTTATATTACATTATCTTTTCTTTTAACAACAGTTAGCTCTTTATAAACCTTATTATAAATTTGATCTGTTTAGTATTTGTGGAGGATCGGTGTACAATGTTTACTTTTTTCCGTAATTGATTTTTCTCTAAGTATAGTGCTTTGATAAGTTGTTTTATTTTGCAGACTTATCACACATATAAAGTAAGCTTAAAAATAAAGACCGTAATGGATTTAATTTGGAGTTTCGTAACATTCCCTCTAATTTTTAATTGGCTGTCCATAAGTCTTGTGTTTTGATAATAAAGTTTATCGTTAAGGACAGTTAAGTTATTATCGTATTATAATCATTAATTTAATCAATTTTTGAGGATTTCAATTCAGTCCTAGCAATTTTTTTTATAAATACTATATTATGAAAGACATTTATCTCTTCTTTTTTCAAATTCATTTTTAAACTACATATTTTCTGTGATATTAAACTGTTGGAAGTGCTTGCTACTTTATTTGCTATCTCGTGACAAATATCATTCCAAGCTTTGGTCGAGTCCATACGACTTTATCACTTGCAATTTTCCGAAATACAGCGTATCCTGAGGAGGAGTTAATTATAATCGCGACGCTTATTTCCAAGTTTTCTGCAGTAAAATTATCTCGTGATGTCACTTTGACGAGAGGGACATGAGGTCAAGACCCTGGCAAATCTATGTTTTTAGTTGGAAGTGACGTCAGGCTGTCATTCATCAGCTACAAGGAAGTTTAGCGGTTCCTATGACCTTATTCCAGGAAAGGCATTTGTTTAGCAACGAATTAGCGTAATCAGCAAAGACAAAACTTTTAAAGATAATATTTGAAGACCGCGATCTTCCTTAATGATAATGAAGGACTGTTTTCTCGTTCGATGTAGCTGTTATTTTAGGGATACAGACGACAATCGATACCTGCTAAGTGGACTTCGAAGTGCGTTGATAAATAAACGAAGATGGATGTTCACAGTGTATTTTTTTTTTGTACTAGGATTTTTAGATAGTGAAGAAATTAGTTACACGAAACCATCGATATTTCTTATTACATTTACCGGTGCTAAATATGTACTCTCTCGCCATTCCTTTTTTATTTTGCAATAGTTGATTATTTATTGACTGCTTAAAAATATTCATGAAAATTACTTATATTATACATTTTTAATTTTTTATTTTAAGATACGAGATCATTCAATATAAAACCGAATTTAGTTGATGTCCGATAATCGATAATTTGAAATTTATCAATAAAATGTTTCTTACGCTGTTTCATTTTAACGAACAGTTCAGTATCTGAAAAATGCGTTTATTAATATGCTAGTAAGTTTCTCACTATTTTGAAATCGTCTTAAATAATAAAAATTACCCAATGTAATAACAAAATGCCATTTTATAAAAACACATTTAAACCTTTTTCCGTTGGAGGTTGAAATATTGTAAATGATTTCAATTTACAAAGTTTTTCTGGAGAACGAAACACATTTGTAAAAAAAAATATCGAAATTCATCGAACTCAGCCGCAAAGAATCCCTTTTTTATATTTAAATCTTAAATAAAAAAAAGACTTCAATTGTAACTGAACATCTCCAACGAGTGATCAAAAAAGCCCCCCATGGAAATACACTTCTGCAAGCTGTGACATTACAACGATATTTTTATTATGTTACTGGATCACAAGGTCATCCACGTTGCGTCATCGGAACTTGCTATGAATGGTGCTTCCCCTTATAAAGTTTGGAACCTCATGTAAAAAGTGGTCTTCTTCCCCCCTGGTACGAAGCATTTTTCGGGTCGACCTTTCTTCATTTTTCTTAAATTATGCAGTGAAACGTATTCAGCGAGGTTTATATTCGTGCCAGAAACATTTATTACCATGAAGGATTACAATTCAGTCGTGGGAAAGTCAAAGATCTCCGATTCATTGGCTTCTGGAGGGGATTGGGCAAGATCGCTTACAAGCTCCTTGCAAGTTATTACTGTTGTAAATTCTGGGGGTGAACATTGTATCAAGCTGCTGAGAACAAAGGACGTATTTAAAAGTACAAGGAATATTACGCGGATATAAATATAATAAATCACGTAAATTGTATTTGATTGATGTAGTTTTACATAAATCGCTCTAAAAGAACATTCAGAAAAAGAAAGGTTTATATTTCGTATGAAAACTATTCTTTTGTTTTTTCCTCTATTTACTTTCGATTGTGTTCAAAAAAAAATTCCAAATTGTTCTTGCATACTTTTTCCATGAGGGTTTAATTGCATGCGTCATATTTTATGAAGTATTTATATTGCTAAATTTGTAATAAATATTTTATAGCGTAAAATTTTAAAATGCTTTTTCTAATATAAATGTATAAAGTATTTATTTTATTGTAAAGAAATATTATGCGTATAATACTACATATACAAGACGGTTAACCCTCTAGTGCATACTTTTGAGTGTTGCCGTTTGCCAACAAGTTACATAATCCACTTCATTGTATTAAAGTAGAGCTCCCTCTCGACAAATTTGTTTTTTCATCTATTACGAAGTTTAATTAATAATAATCCTCATAGATTGCAGTGCTAAAAGTATATTCAAAATTAAAGAGTGAGGTTATTAACTGTTGTGAAATTACGTTTTTGGCAGTATTCTAAGTATAATAATATTAGTACTAAATACAGATAAATTGTTTTGAAAAATTAATTATAGTTAGAGGGTTATTTTGAAATATATTTAGTAGTTTTCTAGTCATTATTATAAGATACATGTATAGTTTTTCGGGATGAAAAAAAAATTAATGCTTTAGAGCAGGAGTTCCCAACCGGTGGTACGCCTACCACTGGTGGTACGTGGGACTATTTCAGGTGGTACGCGTGAGTAATGTGAGCAACATGATGCTATCAATATAGCTTCTGTACGCATGTGCAGTGACCACCAGACACATTACTCATTATTTTAAACATTAACATTATTTTAGAGAGGGAAATCTTTAACTTCTGTATCGAATTTTCCTGAGTTTGTGCTATTTATTATTTGTATGTTTTTGGACCTATGAGTAATAAACAAAACTGCAACTTGATACCATTTTAATCTTTTTATTTCTCCTTTATTAGCATGTAATAAATAAATACTCACAATTAAATACGAAGTTTTCTCGTGAATTTTACTAAGGAAACCTTTGAACAATTTTAGAAGAGTAAACATTATATGTTTATTAAAATATTTAGGTCTGGTGGTACGCCAAAATTTCTCAAAAGGTCAAGTGGTACGCAGGTGCAAAAAGGTTGGGAACCCCTGCTTTAGAGGGTTAAACAAAATGACGACTGTTTATTAGTTATGACCAATGCGTACCCTATTGTATTAATAAACATTAACAATTTTACTTGCAATACAATAACATTTGGTAACTGATTATTGGTAATTTTCAAATAGTAAGTTGTTTTACTGGACTAATCTACTCTTATGAAAAATTTAAATTTTGATTGTAAAAATTAGGCAATTTCCACAGTAATTACAATTATATGTATCTATTGTTTTGTAGATAGTACTGGCTGTAAAAATTCGACAAAATTGCCTTGCGAAAGTTTAAAATATTTTTATTACTTATACTGTGTGCCTTTTCGATGAATGCAAGACTTCCAATTAATTGTAACCATTTTTTCTAACCGATCATTGTGTCTTGTTGACCTTGTATGTTTTCTTGCAAATAGACCTTCATTGTTGTGTTTCTTTTTTTAGGTATTAATGGGGTAGTAATGGTGTTCGGTCTTGCGGAGTCGCCTTGTAATAAGATGACAGCTTGCGACGATCCTTACAGAGAAGTTGAGCTTTACTTGGAAAAAGCTCAGGTAAGCTTAGTTTTTAGATTTCTGAACATTATTTTTTCTATATTGGTGTTAGTTTAGCTTTAAAGATTGGCAAGCTTGATGTTGGTAATGCGTAATATAAGCCATGCAGTCTTGAATAATTTCAATTTCATGGCGAAATTGTAAGCCATCAAAACGGCTTGAAAATACGGCCATGGTTTACTGCATTCACATTTTGCAAATGTGACTATTCTTTCACTTTGGTTTATTTTATTACAAATTTCTTACAAAACTCCAGTCAAAAATATTACTTTTGAAAACTAAACCTAACATGTTTAAATGTTGAAGATAACAAATCGAAAGACACTTCAAAGTTTGATTCTCCAAATATATTTGGTCGCATTTTGAAGGATATAAAATGGTCATCTCATTCCGACCTCAAATGCTTTGCTCTTTTATATAAAGTTCAATTATATGCATAACTACACAGTTCCAGTAATATTTTATTCATCTTTGCCTAACAAACCAATTACTGCTTATTTATTTCTCGACATAAAATAAATCCAATGATAGATATAATTCCATTTTGTCTTCAAAACAATATATTTTCAAAATTTATTTTCCTCTTATTTACAATTAGTACTTGACAAAAAAAAAAGAAACCAATGGTAAATTTTTGAGCTAAACTAGATGTATATAGGATGTTTAAATAATAATCTGGAAAGGGTAATAACTGAAATAAAGGATAATCGCGATTGATAGTTTTTTACTTATATACCCCTAAAGCTCACCTATTACAGCTCTCAAACTCTTTTCTAAGAACAACGTAATATTAAAGTTTTCTACACCTTGGTAAAACAAAGGCTGATGTCCTATATTATTCCATATTAGGGATGCCCTTTTCCTTCTGCAGTTCAGAATTGAGGGTAAGAGTTTTTCTTAATAACTCTTCAATCATTGAAGGAGTGGCTCTATTTGAATAATGCATATTCTAATATAGTATGATGCTACAAGTTGCTCAATATCCAAACTTTTTAGTGTAATTGAAGCTTTAGCTTCTACATAAAGAATAATTTATATTCATTGTTTTGGTAATAACTTTTTTCAGTCATAGATGCTTTTAAATTAAGTGATATTTAGTATCGCAATTTAATATATATCCTATCTGCATAACTTAGATATGGTCGTATAAAACAGTATTCTACTTTTATTAAAAACGTTTATCTCGTGATTCTAGTAAGATTGTATTAGTTTTTATTTTATTTTTGCAAGTAGCAAGTACAGCAATGGTTTTATATTAATTTAAAAATTAATGTGCAATACTTTTAATTGAATTTTAAAATATTTATTATGATTTAAACAGCTTCGATATTAGTGGAACATGTGTGAAAGTTGTGAGAAGTGTGTGTTATGTAAGTTAGCACAATTCCGCACAACTTTTCTTTGTTAATTGCCAGAAAATAAAAGAATCATGTAAATTTTTTAAAAAAACTGCATTTTTATTGCTTTCTGAAACAAAATTATTGCTTTGTTAGCTCTGAATCTGTGTCCAAAAATCCTTTTGAAATGTGAAATATTAGGAATACATGTTCGGCGTTCGCTTTTTTTTATGAATCAGGATTTCTAAACACAATGTCCCTTCTTTTGTCCCTTATTGCCGAATCGTCAGCTTTTGCCTTAAATCAGACCGACTGGAAACAGTAGATATGTTGTCTTAGGGAGGTTCACGGGGAAGTGGCCCAATTGAAAAACTCTAGGCCCCAAATAAATTTCCTTTCTTCCCCTTTCCAGAACAATTAAAGTGACACTGACCTAATGCTACATCTAATACTGATGAACTGCGCTATATCTTACAAAATCCAGACACTAACGTGACTGCAAGCCATTTTTTTCTCGAAAAAGTGGGATCGCATTTCCGATTGTTCAGTGGGAAAAAGCGACTATTAGAGTCAATGGTATTGGAGCTTTATGACCTGGAACGGCAGAATGGTTAAAAGGAGAGGGGTGCCATTTACGTTCGTTACGTTTGCATTGACATGAAGTACAAGTAGGTTTGACAATGTTGTAAAAATTTTTGTTTGGTATGTTTGAGAACACCATAGAGTTAGGAACGAGAATAGATCGGTCCACGTATGTGCGCATTAACGCACAAAAGAAGCAGGCTAGAGCGGTGCATCTTGGGATACCTCAGTGCCTGTTTCGGTTACAATGTTATGCGCAGTAGCTCGAAAAACCTGACAGCCCTGCTTCAAACCATTTGAACAGATAGACCTCTCTACTCCTTCTTCCTAACTCTATGGAGAACACTAACTGTAAAAAAAAGACGAATTATTTCGACATTTAAATGCCACTCTAGTTGTATCTATCGTCACCATTGTTTTCTTTATTTCCATGCTTCAAATCCGTAATTTCAAGTTGTTTTGTATATTTTATAAAACTGATTTCTGAAGGAAGACCACTTAGTTTCGTTACCCTCCAGAAAATTGCTAGTTTTTTTGTTTGCATCTGCGAACTTCCTCGCAGAACTAAATACAAGCGGAGCATAGCGAAATCATGGGGCAGTTTATTATTTAAAAAAAAATCTGTTGTTGTTTTTTATTAAATTAATATAACTTCATGACTTAGGTAGGTTTACGATACAGGCTAACACCCTGTAATAATTCCTGTTTAATAAGAGCCTGTGTGCCAAATGCTACTTAATGGCAATTATTTTCTATATAGAAAATAAATGCCATTAAGAAATCAAAGTATTTTTTTTATTTAAAATGCTTTGGACAATATTACCCTTGTTCTTAGAGTCAGTTCTCGGCTCGTCACTTGACCGTTCTTCCAAATTACGACGCCCGTCATCAATTGCCCTCGAGTGCTCCAGTGCCACTATAATTCAATACAAAAACCCAACCCTTGTTTTCATAGAAGCCATGTTATATTGACGCACAAGTCTAAAAGTCTAAGCCTGAAAAAGCTCATATACACTGCTGTCAATCCGAACAACTATGAGTTGCTTTCTCTAATAGTGGAAGAGGCTAGTTTTGGGGTGCAATAGGATGTTTCTTTCCTTTTCTGTGACTTGTAATCGTATTGTAGTGCTTGAAAATCTAATCGTTATCATCTGAGCCGCCCTAAAGCAAACTGGTATAGACCATTACGCAGCTACACCACTTTACCACAAAGAGGGGCAGTTATTTTATTGTATTTCAATGAAGACTGCTGATTGGAAAAGTGTCTTAAGTCTTCTTTTGCATTACGACATGTTGTCTTAAGGGGTATAAGGAGTCTTAAAAATGTGCAAAGAAGGAACTACAAAGCATAGTTTGATCTTTCATGTAATTTTTTAACTACTCAATATACAAGTATATTTTTTTTTATATGTAGTTCTACAAGATTTATTTAATATGAAACAAATTTTAAAATTTATGAAACTTTAACCAAAACTAAAATAAGTGATATTAAACATAAAGCTATTTGAACACATTGTGATCAGGCTTGCGCGGCAAATTGTGAGGTCAAAATTGAAGACATGACCAAGAAAATGACTTTATATTGTACAAATATGTACAAACAAAGACTTATACCTAAATTCTCAGCTCAATTTGAATTAGAATTTATTTTAAGAACTTTTTTCTAAAAAAATTTATAAATTTTTTTGAATTTTGATTTAAAAAAATTTTAAAAATTATTTCTAATTAAAATTGAGCTGAGAATTTAGGTATAAGTTCTAGTTTGTACATATTTGTACAATATAAAGTCATTTTCTTGGTCATGTCTTCAATTTTGACCTCACAATTTGCCGCGCAAGCCTAATCACAATGTGTTCAAATAGCTTTATGTTTAATATCATTTATTTTATTTTTGGCTAAAGTTTCATAAATTTTAAAATTTGTTTCATATTAAATAAATCTTGTAGAATTACATATAAAAAAATTATACTTGTATATTGAGTAGTTAAAAAATTACATGAAAGATCAAACTATGCTTTGTAGTTCCTTCTTTGCACATTTTTAAGACTCCTTAGACCCCTTAAAGCAGATCATCTTTTCAGGGTTTGGGTCAGGCCTTTTGGGGGGGCATGTATGTCTCTTGACCTTTGGTCCTTTGTACCCTATCATGTTTCCAATCAATGACAACTTATTTTATTTGACTTGGGCATGAGTAGATTTTCAAGTACTTGATACGATTCGAAGATTTAGTGTAACTATCATGAAAGCCGGGTTGTCCTCGTATTTAATTGAAATTCTGGAGAAATATCAAAATAATAGCAGTGGCTACCGTCTTTTTAAAGTAAAATAGTAGTGTAACTCCTTTAAATTTCACCAGAGGGCAAATTTCACAATCGTGACATCAGAAATCATGTGTGTCATCCTTATCTTTCGGGTACATCAGTGAGGCGAAATAGTTTACCCTTCAATCACTAACAAGGGTTCTGTGAACTGTACTGATGACTAATTACTATGTAATTTTAAACGCTGAGTTCGGAAAAAATAATACATTTTCATCTCGTCTCAATTTTTCATTAATGAACTGAAATTTAATTTAATTGATCATGCTTTTTTGCATATAATCGTCAAATTTTTGTTTTTTGCTGTTTTTATTTATTTAGTATTCTAATAATAACATACATCAGCCACGTATTCCTAGGTCCCAAAATTTGCATTTCAGAAGCTCCAAACTCTCAAAACTTTCAGTTTGTTAAATATTTCATAAAGCTGAAGATGCTAATATGGCTCAAAGAACGAGCAAATTCTGGAGCTATTTATGGTTCAATAAACCAAAATGGCATGAACTATATGTTTAGCTGAAAAAAAAAAAAAATTTACATGACCTTAGGGCTGAAATTGACAGAAAAAGTACAAAGAAAAAAAATATTATACTTCAGTTCACAGACAAAAAGTTGAAATGTGTAGGCTAGAGAATCTAGTATGAATAAAAAAAAGCAAGCATATTTAACCCCTTGTAAATAACTAACGCATTAAACGTGACCCTTACATACCCATTCATAATCCCTCTTCACTCCATTGTTATCTGATTAAAAATTAAAATGCTTATTCACAAACTAATCTCATAATTAATCATTACTTGACGTCTCCACAAAAATCCCATTATATTTCATCCTAGATAGGCAAAAGTAAATTATTTTATGTATACACTCCCACTGAATGTGTCAGGAAGGTTTTTAGGGTTTAACATCGGATATGCTAAGAGCTTAACTTCTTGTATGTCTTGAAGTTAACAACCTGTTATGATGAATAGTTTGGCAGCTGTGAAAACCTAATCTCCCTTTTTTTACAAGCCTCCCATGCATTTATTTCTTAAGTAAAAATGCATCCGAATATCAGAGCATCTCATCCATGTTTTTCTATCGTGAGGCCCGCTTGAGGTTAGGATCTTATATCGTATTGGATGCATGAGTAAGAATGGGAACTTAGGCACTGTGTTTTTTTCTTAACACCTCAAAAACCGCAACAGATGTCAAACTGCAGGAAAAGTTTTGTAGAAAAAATAACACTTGTCTTAAGATGAATCTTTCGAATTTAGAGACCGGAGATGCCTGGCTATTAACCCAAAAATTCCCACTTGCAGTTAGTTCTATACAATTCTTCACAGTTAATAAAATAGGTAAGGTACGAGAATTAAATTTGAAATGTGTATGACGTTAATGTTGAAAAATCAAAGCATAGTAATTAGCTGAAATACTGAATTTGTATAAACTTCTTCGCTTCTGAATCAACTAAGCCAAACCTCTCTGTAATTTAGATTTCTTTTCTTATTGACATTGAAAGCTTCGTTGTTTAGTCAGCTTCCTTATAAAATTATTTTACCAATTACTTTATTCGAGTTAATAAGCCCGAGAACGGCACTAATAACATGTTATCCAATATCCATCATAACAGCTAGTATTTTTCTTTACATGCAAATGCTTTTGACATAAGCTTAGCATCGATCCAATAGTGGGGCTCACTAGAATTTTCTCTCTTTTTATGTAGTACTTAAGGCAGGTCGGCACCTTGTATACGGCTAATGCTAAATAGACCTTTATCATGTACCTTTTTCTTGTAAACTAACATACAAAACAACGCAAAAAATTCTGCAAAAATATGTACTTTGAACAATACACTGAAATGAGATTTAATCAATATAAAAGTTTTTTTTATTGTTTAAGGTAATGTGTTTTTTTTTAATATCATTTTTATATCACAAAATTATTCATATTTTTTTCTCCCTCAAAGTTTGAGAAATGTGCATTTCAGTAAGCAAAACACTCTAAACAATTATCCCGTAAAAATTGTAGGTTTTTACATGAAATAATTTTCAAGAAAAAAGGTACCAAAAACCTGAAAAAACACCATTCTGAAAAAAATTAGATTGAAGTTGGGAACTTACATTATGAAAATACTGCTAATCTATATCCAAATTAAATTTTATCTAGGTTAAATTTGTCTGAATGACATACATAGGGCATCGTTGGAAAGCTCTTAAAACTTCTTTTACACAAATACTAAAATAAAAAATATATATATATATATTGAAAATACGTGATACTGCTCGGCCTTAACAAATAATTCCAAAAAGCTAATTCCTTGTATTTTATTAGTACCAAAACAAGTGTCGTAAACACTTTACTTTTTTAAAAAAGAATTTACTTCATGATTATTCCTTTCGCACTAAATTCCGGCAGATACCAAATTCATGGCAACATTGCTACTTGTAACTCTTGTTGATGTGACAGTGTATTCCTGCTGTAATTTAATTTCCTGCCTTTGAATAATTAGCGGCACGATATCAAACAAGTTTTCTTTTAGCATTATTGTGGGTAAATGAACTCATAAAACTTATTACGGCTAAATGCATAAATAGCTTGATTTTCACAATAAACTTAATTGAAAATCTCAATCTGAAAAGAAAAGTGATGCACTTGCTATTGAGTTTAACATAGCCGAAACCTTTTTTCCAATGAGTACGCCATAGTCTATATTTATTTATTGTAAATGTTATTATTGGGCTAGGGTAGACTGACCAGTGAATGAACAGGCCCCAGTGCATGAACAGTTGGTAAATACATTTAAAAAGTAAGGATTATAAATTTATAAATCATTCCACTGGATGGATTGGCAGCACTGACTTCCTCTCATCTAGTAGGAAGCTATCTGACATCTGATTGGTTGTCCCGGTCATTAATTAAAATCCGACATGTTTATTGACTGGAGATTTTTGTGTTCATTCACTGGTAAAAGTACTGTTCATTCACTTGGCTTTTGTACCACTTTTTAATTGGACACCCAAAAGACCCAAATCAATGCAATATAAAGTCACCTCCTTTTTTTGTAGAATTTACATATAATGACAGATGTGTTCCCATTGTCATAAACACACAAGCTATATTTTCTTTAAATATATGAATTTTCTTAAAACAAATTGTGCTTAAGCGTTCATTCACTAGTTAGTCTACCCTACTTACCATTAACTTTTATTTTTAAAGAGGGTAGAGGGTTTGTAGGCAATCCAAGGTAGTCATGAATTGTGATTTCCTTTGTTGTGAAATTAGTTGGTTGCAAAACAGTTGAACTAGCTTCAATGCAAAATAAAAATGTTTTAATCTGTTTTTATTTTTACTTTTGATTTTATTTTCCTCCAACTCTCCTGCTTATTGCGACATTTATGAGTCCAATGAAATTTATTAAGATAGTTATCCCAAATCGGAAATTAAACTAAATTACTCGCTCTGTTTTCGACGACCTTTAATCCTGATTTTGAAATGCTTTTCTCTTTTATATTCAAATTTTTACTTAAGAATTTCATGGTTATGTATGCAAGTCGGTCAAACCCCCTGTTATTCTCTAATAAAAGAAATAAAATAAGAAGGTTTTCAGGCGCTTTGGACATTATTTGTGAAAATTAGAAAGTTTGTGTGCAATTGCTGTTTTTTTCTGACTATTGTCCTTGGCAATTATATATACAATGACATTGATCAACATAGTGTCATTCCTTAATAATGTATGCAATAAAATTAGCAGTTGGCCACGTATATCAAATTGTGTAACTTTTACACTCTTAAAACAAAAGAGTGAAATCCACTCCAGTTGGAGAAGTGCATTTTCGACACCCTAAAGGCATGCATATTTTCTCAGACTGAGTTAAAATCACTCGTTTGGAGTGATCCTGTCGGAGGTTTAACACACAAAGGATCCACTCCAAAAGGAGAAGTGCATTTTCCAGTCTGGAGGAGTGAAATCCACTCAGACTGAGTTAAATTAGGAGTGTTTGTTTTAAGAGTGTAGAGACTCAATATTCAAATTCAGAGGTACTACTATAAAGATCTCGTGGGCTAAAGTATCCGAAAGTAGTTACGCTATGTGATGTCGCCATGATTCAATAAAAAATGTAAAACCAAGTTTTCAGATGCAACATAACAGCATCAATAAGACTGCCGTGGGCCGGTATAGAGCAGTAACTATAGCTTAACTACTTGGACCATTGTTACAAGCACTCATTTACTCTTGCCAAAAAGAAAACACACTGGAAAAACTTATTATTTCAGAACAAAAATGGTCCAATTCATTATTATGGTTACTGCAGTGCACGGCAGAAGAATGATTGTTACCAAATATATAAAGTAATAACCTTTTTTAAAAAAAAACCTGATCAGTAACAAAGTAGTTTCTTTAATGCTCCACCACCCAAACTATAAATCTATTAAACATCAATTATCTCCAATTCGTGAATTACCGCATTCCGTTTGATGGGTGTTTCCTACTTATTTTTTTTTATTTCACGGGTGTACATAGTCCTAATGGCCCCCAGAGAAAAAAAAATAGATCTGCTAACGGATGTCGCGTCGGGAACGCAATGGTCTTCATGTGCACCGATCTTGGGTGGAGGACCATTAAAAATGTTTTTTTTTTTACTTCCGTTAGTGATGTTCGTGAACTAACAATTGTTTTTGTCATGCTGATGAAAACTAGAAACAGTTATTGAAATTTTAATGGAAATTTTATGGTGACTTACGAAGCCTCATATTACAGTTTGGAATACCTTTATTCATCTACAGTTCATATTTTTTTTATTTATCGGCAAAGGCGATAATATTGTATAATTAACCGACAAGTAGAAAATATCGTGGTCTTTAATTTCTGTGTTAAACCTTCAAAAAGCATAGCCATTATTTTATTTGAAGTAATTCCAAAGATAAATTTATTAACCCTTTATGCACTGAATTAAGATTTAACAATTTGGCGCCGCCAATTCAAAAGCTATTACTTATTTGTAATTAACAGATTATTTTAACTTTGTTTTTTAATGCAAAATGCCTTTAAAATGAACTACCGAAAAAACTTTTCGAAAAGTTTGAAAAAAAAGTTTTTTTTTTTTTTTTTCAGAACTCTAATATCGTATTGGCCCTCGTTCAACTTCATTTTTTTATAGAAATAAATGACTGATACTTGTAATCAAAGGCTGAAAACTGATATTTGAATCTTTTTCTATTGGACCTTGTCAATTTCGGAACAGATTAACGTGATAATTGTTTATGGGATGGTTTTAAAGAAATGTCCCTAAATGGGAACGCCAGGTAGCAAAAGGTTAATATACTATTTTTTATTAATATTTTCATTTTAAAACTATCCCACTACTACTTTTTTTAAAATGACGTTTAAGTAAAAATTAAAACTAGTAAAGTCACAAGAACCGAGAATAGCTGTTTTACAAAAATACTCTCTTCCTCACACCTTCCAACTGACTGACACTCATTTCGCTCTCTTCTGACCTTCAGTTTCGATTTCAATTTCCACGGCATTACGAATACGTTCTTGTGCTCTCGTTTTTTCTCGACTGTATTTTAAGGCCTCGTTGAAACTAATGGTTCTACAACTGATGCAGAATAGCGGAAATTATAAGGTGTCACCCGCACAGGACACGTCATTATCAGGAGGGCGTCTATTCATACCATGCTTTTATATATTGTTTTAATGGGTATTTATTAATGGTGCTTTATTTTGAGACTAAAGAAGTCACGTCTGAAAAATGTCAGGGTTTTCTGTGGAATTATAAAAGAAATTGAGTTGAATTCGGCATTACTGAATGCTTAAGAAAACTTTTTAATCGGGATATGTATTAAAGAAATTAGATTCTTCAAAAATAACCATATTAAAAGGATAAAGACATACCATTGAAGGATTTTAACTGAGTTTTTTTATTTACTTAAAACAATCAGAAAATATTTAAAAAGCTTTAATCATTCAAAAAAATTAATTTAGAATTTCTACACCATAAATATATTGATGAATATTAGTAGGAAAAACAAAGTTGTTACAGTTGGTAAACATTATAAAAAAATTCATTAGCACTAGAGTATGCAATAAAAACATTCATAACCGTATGTAAATAAAATGTATAGAAACTAAATCTTTTTAACTATTGTTAGATTGATTCTAAAAACTTAAATCTTGATCAATATTTTGGCTGCGCATTTCTTGAAATTATTAATGTTAGGTTTATTTTTAAATGTAATTTTATAAGAAAATAAAGAAAAATCGTCTTTTGCCAGCATGAGTAAAAATTGTTTACATTTCCTTTAAAGGAAAATATGATAGAAAAATGTATATATATTTTCATTATCAGTACTTGTACGTTATATGTTGATTTACGACGCATCTTTCAACATTCTTGTAATGATATACTAAAAAATGCAATTTTAAGATTAGGGTGTACTTTATTTAATAATCTCTGCAATTAAGACGGAATGCTTATCTGTTAGTGTCGACAGTTATTTTTCTCAATTGAGTAATATTTGTATATTTTTAAATTTAATTGCTCAATATCTCTTTCTATTAGCTTAAATTGCAAAAGATACATACGTTGGAAATGCAGTTTTCTTATAGTGAAAGTATTATTTTGTTCTATTCAAGGTTTAGTTGCGATTCGAAAAATGCTTTTTCGAAGTCGTGTTTAATTTAACACTTTCACTACGCAACAATTGTTGATGACCTTAATTTGGAAATATTTACAATTGGAGAGTCGATTACTGTTTGGTGGATTGACAATCTTAAACGGTTTAAATTGTTTATTTTTAAAGAATTATACATCACAGGATCGGGAGTTATCAAAATTATTATAATTTATAATGTGAAGAATTTTGACATTTTTTATATGTGAAGAATTTTGACAAAAAAATACTTGAGCATTAAAAATAATCACAACCTCGTTACATCTCGACAAGATGTGAAATAATATTTGTTTATTTAAACAATATATGCTTGTATATATCTTCTATTTGAATGATAGCCTCAAATGGTCAGTTTGATAGCTTAAATGGCCCAAGTCTACTTTCATACTTAGGACCTTATGCTTGGTTTGTACTTTCGGTAAAAAAAAATAATAATAAAATACTAGATTTAAACTATTAAGAAAGCACTTTAAACAAGTTTAATTTCCATAATTATTAATTTAATACTGTTAATTCTATCGGAAACTTTATTTATTCAAACTTTACTTGCATTTCACTCTCATCCAGAAACCTTCATTCAAAATCTGAACTCGAAAAGAACCAGGCGTTCTTGTATTGCCCCAGAGCCAGGTATCATTTCAATGGGATTGTCTTTTAATATCACCTGTAAAACAGAAATCCATTTAAAAGCATCCTCTTTACACCGAAATTCATTACGCAGTGTCGTAATCCATTCATATCTTTCCTGAGGGAAGTTAATGAACGGAGAAGCCAAGGAAACATGCGTCATCGTTAGTAAAGCTGTCAAACCGCCGCTTTCCTGACCCAAAGAAAAATAAATAGTTCTTAGAATTTTCATCAATTGCCCCTCAGCGATCTGTTCTGATGATGCCGTCTCCCTGTGGTTTCGATTGTCATAGACCATCACGCAGTGGCTGGGTGCACGTGTGTGCTTGGGTCAGAGATTCTGGAGCTGGCTGTCAAATGAAGAAATTACTTCATGGCGCTGCAAGTGAAATTCGGATGTCTTCCGTCAGTCTAAGATCTCATTTTGGAACATGGAAGTCTGTTGCATATTCAGAATGCGAAACATCCGTTTGACTAAATTAGTTCTCGATGGGGACTTGTACGTGGAAATATTTCTGAAACGAGGCAGCGCCCAACCCAGGCTGCAATACAAGGGAATCCCTGGGTCATCCTCTCATTCGTAGTGTTAAAGACAAATACATAAATAAATTATCACAACTTCGTTACATCTCGACAAGATGTGAAATAATATTTGTAGAAAATTTCAACTGTTGATCATCTAACTCAATTTCTTTTTTATTTAAAAAAGAAAGTGCGATCCGGTTTTTCATATCCCCAAAATTTTATTCCAGAGTTTAGATTGGGGCCCATCAGGCCCTTTGAAATTCAGGATAATAACACTTTAACTTTCTCATTATGTATTTAACCCTCTGAGAACTTGTTCAAAGATGAAAAATTCTTTTAACTGTATGAGATTTAAATTTTCCAAACCAATTTTCTTTAACTTTTAAATTTTTTAGTGCTTTTAGTAGATGGTTTAAAAAGATTTATCAATTCATTACATTTTAAAATCCTAAATTTTTATGTTACTGGATAGCTTGACAGTCACTAGATGGGTTTAATAGTCAGCATCCATCCGGTGGCTAAACCAAGATAATAAATTAATGATTAAAGTTAACTTTTAATTACTTGGATATCTCATTCCTAATCAATTTTTTTAATTTTATAAATCTGTCCTTAATTTTCATAACCTATTCATTCCTTTATATTTTCATAAAATAAACAATCTCTCAACACTTCCTCAAAGTACTCACGCATTTTATTGTGGTCTGAACTTATACATTTTCGGAAAACCAGGGAAAACATGTTTGGCTTTTTAATAGCCGAGCTTGAATTTATTTTATAAAATAGAAGATAACCAATGTTTACTCCTGCTCGTAGCACTCAGTCAAGGATATTTGATGCCGAAGGAAATTCAGCTTGACGCCGTAATGGCAATTTATGAATTCGATTATGTTTATGAAACTTTCCTTATTCCTTCCCGCTGAGTGAATGGTGTATCTTACATGCAGTAAATTGTCGGAGAGCGAGATATCGGTTTCCTTTTAATAATTAGAAATTGTCCATCAAGGGATGCCTGATTTAATTTACGAAAAAAAGGGGGAAAGTGTTTTTGTAGTTTTAATCATTCTGTGAGATTATAATAGTTTATTTAAGATTTTATGCTTTAATGCACATGGTTTGACCGGAATTTTTAGCATTTGATTCTACGTCATTGTAGGTAGATGATATTAACAATTATTGATTTTCCTCGCTATTTATTCATAAATTAAATTATTTAACAATCTAACATTTATTTCTATTCAAATCTAGTGTAATTCCTTGTAACTGTAAAACTTTACTTGCAACTCAAACTTTTAAAAGTAAAACTATTTTTCACACCACACACGAATGCAACATTTTCATTTTATAGTTCATTGTCAAGTTTTAAAACATCTTAGACCATCACTCATAACTTCAATAGTTGTAATGATTTATAGGTTTTAATGTAAACTATTATAATGGAGATTTGGGAAATTGTATTGGTATTTATGAAGTTATGAGGAAGAATTTTTAGTTTTGTGCAGTTTATTAAATCAACTTTTAATATACTATTTTACTATTTTGCAGGAGGAAATTGGGCGGGCTGTCAAAGAACTTGAAGAGCACGAAGAAAGTGTCCTGTATGACGAAATCGATGAAAAATCTTTAAATGACGCTTTGCTGCCACCTCCCCAATCCTTTCGTTGCAAAGACTGGATCACCAGGACTAATGACAATAGCTTCAAAGTTAACAATAATAAATATTATTCCCTTAATCGTGTTTGTCACGATGGTAACATCCAAGAGATTTCCGGATCCCGTTGCAAAACGAACTCTTCAAGCGATTGTCCCAGTTCCCCGTCATTTGTGTCAAGCTTCAGTGGTAGCATTGCTGCTGAGGTTCCATACTCGCCAAATACAAGACGACGTCTATGGCGAATGCATCCGTCCATATCATTTCCAGAAACATCAAAAGATTTAAAGTTATTGGGTAAAGAAACACCAGTGTCGAGTTATGAACCATCTACTAACGGATGGGATAAGAATGAAGAGGATAATCGGTTGGCGGGTCTTCCTGAAACTAGGTATCGCCGACGTTCGAACTCTGATACTGTGGCACCTTTTTCGTATCATGCTTCATCAGAACATTATAGTTCATTTCCAAGGCCACCAAGTGGTGATGTGAACCTTTTATCGATATGGGCGGACAATTTAGTTTTAGAACTGGACAAAAGTTTGTCTGGAGAACTCATGAACAACTCTTTAGAGAGCTTCAGTCCATCCTCTGACTATAGTTTAAGTCCAAACAAGCATGATGATAACTTAGAGGGAATGAATGGTTGTTTAGATATCGAAAATGAAGACCGACCTCGGTCATTGCAATCAAACTTACTTTCGCTTTCTGGCAAAAATCTCAAAACTGTGTCTAGGTCATCTGACAGTGGGATAGAACAGACTTCATGTGATACTCCTGAAATGACTGAGGATTTTATAGATTCGGCAACTGCACCTAAATTAGATGACATAAGCTCTAAATTGCTGATAAAAAATGAAGAAGCGGAATTCATTACCCTTCCTCCTTCCGAGTTCAAAGATGAAAAACAACAAATATTTAATAAACCAGATAGGTCGCAATCCACCCAAACATGTCGCAAGATGTCGGGTTCTTTAAAGTCAGCTGAATTGGTCATCGAAAATCAAGAAACAACGGAAAACTTAAAATCTTTAACCCAAAGGCCAGGTTCACAACTGACCTTATCCGAAACTGTTGCAAATCCAGAGTGTTTCCCTCTAGTGCAAGAAGTGTGTGCCGTAAATGATGTTCAAACTGTTAAAGCAAACACCGATTCGAACCTAAGGCTAGAATGCAATAATTCCATCAACAAGAACAATGCCGCGCATCCAGAAAGTGTTATATCTAATTGTAGTGATTCTACACATTTCGATACTTTACCAAAGACACCAAAAGCTGTTCCAAATAGTTCTGACAAATGGAGTACTCTGCCTAAAGATGCTGGGAAAACCCTCAGTTCTCCAGTTCCTTTAAGATCGGCGTCACAATCGGCAATGAATTTTGTGGTAAGTCAGGTTTATTTTAATGACTTATTAAAAAAATATATAATTTCCAGGTTACATTAGTGCCCACTGCCGAGTTCAGTTGAATCTGTATGTACGTTAGAAAACTAAAAAAAAATATATATTTTAATCTCCTAGCTAAAGCGGCATACTTACGTGGGCCTTTATAAAGTTCACAACTTCATTTAAGAAAATCATTATACTAACTTTTTTCTTGCAAAAAAAAAAGTTCAAAATATCTCTTTCCTAAAATACCGTACCGAAACAGTTGATTTATTAAATGTATGTAAAAAGACTAACAAGAAGGTTAAGCAGATTTTGAATGTCTTGCAAAATCTTTTTCAGCCATAAAGTAGAGTTTTAAGTCATGAAATGTCACAAACGGATTACAGAAATACTCCAAAATGCCACTATTGAACATTCCAGTCATAGCATATCCCAATTTCAATGGTTATAAGTTTGTAACTTCCCATAATAAAATAGATAATTTTTAAAATACATCTATTTATTGCTGTAGCGTGACGTTAACTGAGTTTCTAGTTTTCAAAGAGGTCCTTAACATTTTTTGTCCATTATCTTCCCAATACTAAAAAACCCTTTAGTTTCGCTTAAGAAATGGGAGCTTAAGTGCAATACTGAATATTCCAGTCACAATTGCATTGGTTATAAGTTTGTGACTTCTAAAACTGAAATTGTATAACTTTTGAAAAGCTATCTATTTATTACTTTAGCTCGACACTAAGTAAGCTTTTAGTTTTCAAAAAAGTCCATCCTTAACATTTTTTGCCCATTTCCTTTCCTTCCAAACACAAAAAAACTATAGCGAAACTAAAGGAATTATAACTTTAAACTGGTCGATGTTCTAAAAAGTGCCGAATTAGCTATCTTAAATAATATCTTAGACGTCACTAAATCTTTCGACCTTTAGACACGCCGATCTACTTAGTTTCAACCATTGCCTATGATTCAACATGATCTTTTACTGATATATAGCTGTAACGGCTACTCTATGGATTAACCCTCAAAAATCTTAAAGCGACTTTGCTACGGTAATTACGAAACTGCTAAGCGATTTGTCGCTTTGAGATGTTAAGTGGGGCCTCATACCCACCACGGCGAAAGTTACCTTACTCGACAGAGATTAGAAGTTTAGCTTTTCTAAAAGATAACTTTAAAGGTTTCGTTGCAAGAAAAAAACTGTATTCTTTGAATTTTTTTTGTAAAAACGAAATAAAGCAAAGAATTTTTATTAGTTTTATTTTGTATGTTTACACCATACCAATGATTTATAATTCGAATTTATTTGATTCAAATGTGAGGAGTAAATATTCAAAACCAGATATTTCCAATTTTGACGTAAGCCACTTTTGTTTATATGCTTAGCGAAGTTATCTAAGTATTGTGTGTTGATTTTTAAGTGCAAAAGTAGCGTAATTAAAGTTGGAAATATCGGGTTTTGAATTTTAATCCTCATGTAAAATTTTTTAAAAAAAAAACCTATTGAAAGAATTGTACTTTTTATAAGGAATTCACAAAACAATTTTACGAATTATGTTTTTGTGAATTAGTTTTCAATTGATGTATATTTTAGTGTAAAAAAGTTCGGCAAAGGTTAGTAGTTTCTGGCCTTAAAAAGATAATTTGAAATAATTTTTTAGCTGATTTTCGTTGAAAATTAATGGATAAGAATGTGGAGCATTTTCATATTTTTGAATGTACCTTAACTAAATTGGAAACAACTCTTAATTTGTTGTGAATTTGTAAATGCTATTAACGCCTTTCTTACTAAGCAAAAACGTAATAATTTTAAAATTCATTTTTCGTGTAATTCGATTTGTCCTACATAATCTTTTCAGTATTATGGTCTTTCTTTCTCTTACATTTTTTATTGATAAATTTAAGAAGAAAGCTTATGGCAAATTTTCTTCCTACCGTCGTCAAAGAAATAACTCAAACGGAGATCATCTTATTTTGCTTACATTGCAATATTCTGTAATTATAAAACTGTAAAAAAATATATTCTTTGATTTTTTTATACAATTTTTTAATTGTCATGATGGATTGACATTTTAATGGATTTCTTTTAAAAGATAAACCAAACATTTGCATTTATTTACGTTTAGCTTACAAATATTTTCCTTAATTTCAGCTTACATAACCAAAATCGTGTTGGTAAGTATATAGCAATAGTTCTAACTTAGTAGATCGGCTATAGCTTTTTATGAATATGGCATTTCCCCCTTTTCATTGAATGTTTTACTGCGGAAACTTATTTTCTTTTGGTGCAGTAATCTAAACAATCTCTCTGTAAATGTTTGCCTTTACATAATCATTTTTATAGGTGTTTTGTTTTCATAATAAATTATATTATCTGTATGAAATAACTTTAAATGTATCCTTTTTTAAAATATTTTTAATGCAACTAAAACTTATGTCCATCTTACTATATAATATAAAATGCAATATGGATTACGTAGAGAATTTTTGGTTAAAGATTAATTAAACGATGCATCTATCAGATTTTCATTACAGTAGAACTCTAATTTTCCGAATCTATTTGGGCCAGTCCCCATTCGGAAAATCAAAAATTCTATATTTTCCAAAAATTAAAACTTTTGGAATTCGAGTTAAAGTTCTACTTTATTTAATATTTTTAATTATATATATATTTTTAGTTAATTGTAAACCTTAGTCAATAAAAGGAATAAAATTCTCGTCAATTTCATATTTCTGTTTTCTTTTTCAACTACAGATGGCGCCACCAGTTAAAATATTCTTAACGTCTCTACTAACATTTGATAAATGATTCCTAATTGCAACCTTGACTTCATTAATTGATAATAATCGATCAGCGCTAATCGCTACCCTTCAAAAACCGTACCCACTTATTATTTCCTAACATAGTTTTTAATAACATAATTACTATATTGGATACATGAATCTTTATAACAATAATTAACCCTTTACACAACCTATTTATTGGTGAATTTTTTTAAAAAAATGTCTAGCGTTCATTATAAAATTATTTGAATTACCATATTCTAATACTGTATGATTATTATTCTATTTAAATGGGCATATTTAAAATAGTTTTTACGATAATTAGATTTTTTCAAGTAAATTTACTAATAAAATAGCTAACTGTAAAACGACTGATTATATTTTTTCAAGCTTTTTTTGTTAAAACATTTTCTTACTTTACAAAAAGTAAATTCTTTTGTCCATCAAAAGCTTCCTTTACCCATCAACAATGACTCACGTCTCACATTAACAATTTAATTTCCGAATGAAAACTTTACCTTTACGTTCTTTGAATTCGTATTTCGTGTAACATAATTTGTGTTGAGAAAATTTTCATATTCTTCGTTTGTCTTGCATTTTGTTTAATTCGATAAACTTTAGCACGAAGCTCATTTTTTTGTATTAAATTTTCTTTCCAATGCTTCAAGTACCATATTTTTTACCCAACAAAATCTTTGGAAATTCTCACCTGTTCCCAACCTAAAATGAATTCTTCAACCACCTTTGTGCAAGTTATAAGCATTATAAATTATACATTATACTTAATCCTCTTATGCCGACCATTTTTTATTCTCTGAGAAAAGACTAAAAAAAAATCGCTCACCTCTGACTCATTTACCACCTGATATTCACATTGTGTGAATCATTGAGATTTAAGTTTTTAATCTGAAAAAAAAATCATTTTTTCTACAGAATACTTTTCAACTCCATATTCTTTTCAAAAAAACTTTTAACCACTTCATCGCCACTTTTTTTTATTTTTATTATTATTTAATGCTTCATGAGGATAACGATTTTTTATAAAAAGTACTTTTTTTCGGAAAATGTGGTGCTGCCATCTATCGGGAGAATGTTTTAACTTCGTAGTTTTCAGAACTTCGGTTGTATATATATGACATTTTTTTTCACTAAGTATATTTTATAAGATGTCTAAAAAGTGACCTATGTATAATAATAGATTTAAATAAATTTATTGAAAATAAAAAGTTTTTGATCACAAGTTCAAAAATACTTTAAATACGACTTATATTTTCACTAATACCTTCTGCAGGATGATTGAGCCTGACATACCTTAAAATAATAAGAGCTTCAGATAATATTGGTTGAGATATGTATTTTTGTCATAAATCGCCTATTTTTGAAGCACTGTTAAAATGTCAGTTCTTATACTTAAAATTAAGGAATTTCAATTTTTATCAGTGTTTGTGGAAAATATTGTTTAGTATTGTTTATTGTTTCATTTTCCTTTATAATTAAACCCACACAATTATCTGAAATAAAGTTATTAGTTGTTGTTTTTTGGGGGAGGGGGGGGGGGTGGAATGTCAACTGATTTTTATACCCAACCTATTTTACTGAAATCAGCTTTTCGGCCTCGTATGTTGATAGCGATCTTTATTAAAAGTTACTTTTGCAGGAATTTTTTAATAATTATTACAGTTTTGAAAAACAAAAAAATGGTGCTGCCATCTATCGTGAGAATAAGTTTTACTTTCGTAGATTTTACAACTTCGGTTGTGTATAATTTTTCTAATGTAGTTTTTAAAATAATGTTTAATTCAGCCACTTTTGTTGTTAAATCTGGAAAATTATTAACTATGATGTACTAGAGTGGCCCATTCTTCAAAGTTCCAAAAGTTTGAGAGTTTAAAAAGTCATTAATTTTATTTAAATAAGTTTCACGGAAAACTACTTGCAGCCTATATTAAAAAAAATCTTATTATCCTTATGTATGCAGGATACATCCAGTAAATATTTCCAGTTATTATGAAATTAGTACTCGCGTTTTTCTTTGCGATAGCATTTTTTTTTTAATTTTTGCACCCCAAAATTGAAAGTCTTTAAAATTGAAAAATGAAGAAAAATTATAAATTGTTATAGTATAACAGGAACTCTCTGCAAAATGCTTATTTTGTTACTAAAAAAATATTTGTTTCATTCATTAAAAAGTTCATAATCAAGAGATTTGAGTCATTTAAAAAATAATTGCATTTGTTAAACTTCGAAAATGAAGTTAAATTTATTTCTTCAATTTTTTTTTCCATCCGACCGACGCATAGTGCGGCAGGCAATGGAAAAAAAATGGAAAAAGTGGCTTTTTATTTAAAACTTAGGAAGTGAGAAGTTTTGAGTGTTTATGAATATATTGATCCAGGATAGTCAGTTTCGTAAAACAGTATTTTTATGTTTAAAGTAATAATAAAAGCTTTCCAATCACTTAAAGTAAGATTTTATGAAGCGGCAAAAAATAGTTTTACTAAATTAATATTGTTTGGTCATTTTTGTAAGAACTTTAAAATACTTATTGGTTAAAAAAAGATTCATTAAAATATGAACATTTCAGTGGATGGAACAAATTTTATATTTATGCAATTTGTGTTCTTGAAAATGAAGTTTAAATACACATTACCGTTTATCATCTTTAAAGTTACTTTCCCCACTTAGCCACCTTGAATAATGCCTTTAAAATATCATCTCTTCATTCTGCAGAAATTCAGCTTTTGCTACAATTTGACAGCTTGTGAATGTTTTCAATTTTTATATTATATTTAGTCGTTATCAAAATCGTGGTTTAATATAAAACGCACAGATTTATTCTTTCTGAAAGACAGTCTTGCCTGCTGTTCATCTTTTCCTGATTTTTGTTCGTAATGGGGAATCAACACAGTTTTTCTTACAAGTATAATTATTATTTTTGGTGGGCTAATATATTTAAAAATGAAAATGAAATGTGGCTTAGAAAATCATTTTATTTCCATTGCATTAACTTTGGAGTACTTTTGTTTTGCTTCTAACCCCTTTGTTGATCCGCAGTCACATTCGCAGTTAATTGTTTTTATTTTAAATGTTTCCAATTATCCTATTTTTATTTGTTTTTACAAGCATTTTTTTGGACTGGTTGAATGCATAGAGAATTTAAAAAAAAAACATTCATAACTTGAGGGTGTTCGAAATGGGTTTTTTTTTCTGTCATTGGAGTTGTTTCCTTATTGCAGTTCAGTTAAAAACTTAACTGCAAAAAGTGATATTGTACTTGGACACAATTAAAAAAAATATTGCAACTGATTGGTAAAACTTAATAAAAGAAGTTTAGTTTTTGTTCTTTCCCAAACATTAGTTAATTAACATTAGTTAATTAACAAAACAAGTTATTGATCCTCTTTTGTTTTTGTTGTCGTGGGCCTCCAGGCCTTAGCCTGGAAGGCAAGAGGATTTGAGTACCCATGAGAGGGTGGATGTCTGACTTCTACTCCGAGATGCCGCCACATCCTCAGTTTAGGCATGTCGCTGGAAAGGGGGTTGGGGGTCAATTTACACCGGACGACCTGCACCCATGATAAACTACGCTATGACTGACCACAGGATTTTCGCACCCACAGATTTAACGAGTACGTTCTCCGCATGCACTCAAGGCCACCCCAAATATCCATGCCTCACACGGGATTCGAAACCGGGCCCACTTGCTATTTTAAAGGCACAAATGAAACTAGAAAATGTTCTATTTATTAACATCACTCGTCATCGTGAAGCGGCAGAATTGATTGCAAACATTTGTATAAAATCAATCAATCCTTACTAACTGATAAGAAAAATGTCGCCGGATGTAAATAATTTTATTCTAAACTAAGTTACTCTTATTCCACTTCTTGGAAAAATATTTCAGAAACGCTTTCGGTATGCTTTCAACAAGGGGATTCAGATTAATATTTGCATCAAGGTTTCCTTTTATCGTTATTGCGACCTCTGATTGCCCCTGAGATGCCCTGAAAAAGGAAGTGGTCTATCGAATCTGTGTGGTATTTCACGTAGGGTCTGGGTGGTCTAGTTGGCATCAATGTTACCAAAATACGATTTCTGTAAACGCTATCAGTTAGTTTTTAAAAAATAGATTATGTATAAGTTTTCGTTTCCTGTCCCCAAGTTTTGATTCAATTCGGCCGTGATTGGCCAATAATGGGCAGGTTTAAGGTCTTGAGTGGCAACAGAAGGAACTACTTCACCTGTAACAACCCATTTTGGAATTGTATAATTTTCTAAACGGTTAGTATATAAAACTAATTTCAAAATAGTGAAAATCAGGTCATGTATTGCATAACATGTGGTATATAAAGTATCATGGTGAAAAAGTATTTTTTTACTTTAAGTGACTAAGATGAGATAACCATAACTGTAGTGCAATAAAAATTAGTCCGTTATTACTACTACTCTTCATTAAACAATATATTTACTTCAAAGTCTGAAGAGGAGATACAGGTCACACCGTGTTTGCTGTTTTAACCCTTTCAGTCCCAGTGATGCCATTTGGCATCCCCCCTTTCAATATATTTTTTTTTATGTTTATGTCCCGTTACGACATTCAAACACACATCATTCGATTCTTCACACTTTGTTTTATTAGACAATATTTTACATTAATTTCAATAGAAGTCGGAACTACTACTTTTTTCATTTAGAAAATAGCTAACAAGCGTTTCACCTGATTTTTGAAAAGTTCACTTCAGTTCCACATATTTAAAACACTATCTAAGCTATTTCGGTTAAATATTTACTAATTTTTTTAAATAATATTATCAGATACCTTAAAATATATAATTCGAAGTGTTTTTAGGTAATACAAATATTTTTATTTTGTTTTCCACGGTTAAAAAATGTTGGCATTATTTCAAAAACCATATAAAAAATAAAAAATTCTTATGGAACTCTTATTTCTGACCGAAAATAAGCTTATTTTGTAAATATCAGATGTTTCTGTAGTGTAGTAAATTTTTGGGACTGAAAGGGTTAAAACTAATGAATGTCATTTTTTGTATTTAGATATATGTGACTAACAATTCTATTGGGAAGGGGCTGGGGTGCCCAGTCGGTTAAGCACTCGCTTAGCATGCGGAAGGTCCCAGGTTCGGGTCCGGGCATCGCCAAAATAGCTGCCGACCTATAAACGGCCCATGCAGCCAAAAATGTCCGACGAATAATACCCCGTGTAAGGGAGTGCACGTTAAATATCCTTCAAAGTCCTAACGCTGCGTACGATGTCGCCCTTAAAGGTTGCGCTGGGTACCTATTCAGGTGTTGGCTCGTCACCTGACTGTGGTTCTAAAATACGACGCCCGTCGCCAATAGCCCTCGTGTAGCTCTAGGGCGACGTTAATTCAAAATCTAACCTAATTCTATAGGGAAATGTTTTTGTTGGTAATTAAATAACTTAAAAGAAAACAGTAATAATTTTTATTACATTCTAAATTTATAACTAAACAAAAGCTTGCGGGACATTTAAAGTCAAATTAACGCTTTGATTTTACTTGCATGACAAGGAAAACTGAGAAAGTTTTTATAGGATAAGCAATCAAATATTGAAAACTGAATCATACCAACCCAAATTTGTCTCATTAGTACAAAATATTTATTTACTAGACTAAGTTTCAGATTTATTTAATTAAAACTATTTTTACTTGTATCATCATTTGGAATCGTGTTAAAATGATTAACATTCAATGAGGGTCTTACTATTTCCTGATTTAACACAAAGATCGATCTGAAGAGGATCCTGAATTACGCATTTTCATTTTAATTACATTTAACGAAAACTAGGGCATCGGTAATCCTTTGATGCCTAACCCGGTAATTATTTATTCATTATATTAGTTCACGGGTTTGGTTGATTTGTGAACTTAGCATTTGAAACGCCTTACCTAACCTTAATTATTTTCAAGGACCAACTTGGGATTAAACTTTAGGAACAAGTTTAATGTCAGCTATTTCAAGCCAGCCTTCCTATGCTTTATAATTCACATTTTGCCTCAGTCGGCTAATAGTACAGACTAAAGAAGTTATACTATAACATCTTGCGACCTGGAGTCCCCATTTGGGGACATTTTTTAAAACCTCCCCACAAACAATTAACGTGTTAATTAGTTTCGAAATTGACCTGGTCCGATAGATGAAGATCCAAATACCAGTTTTCAGCCTTTGACTACAGGTATCAGTCATTTATTTCTATAAAAAAAAGTTGAATGAGAGTCAATACGGTATTAGAAAGTTCTTTAAAAAAATATTTTAATTATTTTTTTTTCAAACTTTTCAAACATTTCTAGTAGTTAATTTTAAACACATTTTGCATTAAAAACAATGTTAAAATAATCTGTTAGTGTTAACTACAAATAAGTTATACGGCCTTTTTTTGTTGCATTTAAAGCACACAATTTTTTTTAGAGTTTAAGGCATGTCTCTAAGTAACTATTAAACTTAATTAAAAAAAACTCTTTGAAAAATATACTTTTAGCATATATTTGTATGAAAAGTATGTTTAGATTATATAAGAATATACGTGTAGGATTTTGCTCGGGTCTTAAAAGGTTAAAATTCGCATTTTGCTGCAGTCGGCTAATAGTATGGACTAAAGAAGTTATGCTATAACTATCTTATATTTCTAGTAAAAACGTAAAAATTTTATGCGAGTGGTTTGCGTAAAGTTGTAAATACTTGGAAATGAAACTTTGATCACCAGTAATGACTATTAAGTTTAGCGATTTAATTTGAAATTTTCGAACTAATCAAAATTGATGAAGTTGCTGGAAAGTAAACTTCCCACAGCCTTATATAAAGGGTTAATTATTAAATCGGTTTTTAATACCCGCATTATATTTTTTTACAACTGAGATAGCCTTCAACAGCCTAGCCCTTGTGCATTTCTAGTGCGACTTTTATTTAACCAAACGAAAACTGAGCAAACAAATTTATTTAATGTTTTTAGATTAAACAATATTTAATTATGATTTTTACTACTAAATAAGCTAAAATTAGCTTGGATTTGGTTTTAGTAATTGCATTTAATTCTTAAAATGTTCATTTTCTTATTATTGATTTAAACACAAAAATTTGTTTTTTAACTAAATAATCCTTATGCTTTATGAATCTATAAATAAATTCTTAAAAGGTCGAATTGTTGACTCGCACTTTCTATGTCTTCTTTGTCCCGCCATAATTCTTTCTGAACAATTCAAGGATCAGTTTTACACGTAAGGTTTCACACATGTTTTCAGAACTTGTTGTGGTGAACATAATAAAAAAAAAGTGGAAATATTTTGGTAGTTAATAGAAAACCCTAACTCCCGTTTGCTTTCATTTGGTCTATTAAACATTTTCTTCAGAGTGTAAAAGTATTTATTGTCAGGTAATTTATGGCTTTTAGGGTGATTAGAAGAACTTGGTTAAGCAATCGTGTGTGTGTGTGTGTGTATTCCTGCAGTTTTATAAATAATGAATTTTTACACAATCGGTTGGATTGGAAGATTGTTTAATATGGAAATCGAATTTCCATATTAAACTAATTTCCATAAATTTATTATTGAATACTTACTATTTTTTAAGTTGTGACGGATGTAGATTGTAAAGAAGTATAATAAGTCTTATTAAATTTTTAATTCTTGTCTTGCTGGAAAAATTCTAAAGTAAAGAAAAAAATATAGTATTCAGTATTTTGCAGGATTGCTTAAAAAAATCCATACTTGGTTCTTGCAATATTATACTTAGAAATGTATCAAATGAAATAATATTATTTATTTATTAAAGCGAGGACATTATTAAAACAAGATAAGTAATTAAATATTCAAAATATATAAAGTTAAATGGAGGTCAAATTTGAGAGAACTAGCGATAGATCGCCAATGCCTGCAACCTGGCTACCTGAATATACTTGTCCTGGACTGGTTCTAGACAACTAAATAGCCTCAGTGAAAAGAATTCATCCTTTCAGAGATTTATTTTAAATGTTACTGTCATGTGTGATAGGTTTAGAAATGATACGTCTAAAGATAGGAAAAGATCGTTTTGAGTCTATGGATTGTCTTCCTAGAAAATGCCTCTTTTAAATGGAATCAATTTTTAAAAGAAATCCTTGGTGGGTAAATGATTGTCTATATTGATATTGTACCGGGAACCTAAGTAATTGCATTTATTGTCTTAAAAACAAGTATGACTGCCGTCATACTATACCAAATAAGTTTATTTCTTTGAAAATGTTGTGTGCTTGAACCAACTTTTTGAATTATATAATGCTTTTCTGACATTCATATTGTTATAAAAATGGGCATATTCGCATTATATAAGACAAAATCTTAATTAAAAACAAAATTTTGATTTTTAATCTAATTTTCTTAAGCGCTCTTTCTGCATTGTTTTTGTATTCTTTAAAATTTAAATAAATTAAAAATCCATAATTCCCGTCTTTAGTACGTTTTTTTTTGTATTGGAAGATTGCTGTTTTTTAACATTTTAATCCATCCAGCATTAGATATTTTTATGTTTCATGGCTCTAATTTTCCATAGAATTTTCCAATGTCAGGTAACATTATATTAGGCACGGCCATAACGTTCGTTTTGCACATAATGTTTCCTAATTTGGCTCTTAACAACACTTTTAGTGCACTTTAGTTGCCTAACTGAATTTCGGAAATTGTGATTTCTTTTAAACATTGCCGTTTTCTTCAGCAGAGCATTGATGAACTGACGGACTTCATCAGAAAAGTAAAAAACGGCTGCTACTACCCACCTTCAAGCAACGACGTGTCTACTGATGTCAAAGCTGACAAAGAAAATAAAGACGCTGTTACCCAGACTACTCCTGTACCACTTAGCCGAAGGTAAATAGATTTATTTACTGTATCAATTTGACTAAGGTTTAACTAACATTTTAACAATTTCAGTCCCAGTTATGCACATTTGGCATCATAATTTTTCAGATCATAATTTTAAAAAATAATTGAGCTGATATATATTGCGATTAATAAAAAATATTTTCTAATAGAAAAAGTTTGAAGAATCGAATGATGTGCTTTTTGATCAGAAAAAAATTTCTTAAATGATGATACCAAATTGTCATTGGGACTAAAATGGTTAAATATTAGTTCATAGTTCTGCTTAGAAAAAGTTGTGGAATTTTAACCTTCTTAGGGATAAGTAAATTGGCGGAAGTTTAAACTTGTTCTCTTAAACTCACTGCATGTGCTATTTAAATTAAAAACTTTAACTGACAATTTACTTTCTAGAATTTTTTACAATTTTATTTCTGCAGTAGATGGTTATAAATGGCTCCTCTGTTTTCTTAATATGTTAATATTAAATAAAATTATCAATTAAAAAATATGTGCATTGCTGAAAAACCTGAAAGTAAGGTGACGGGTATATACGTCTGAATCAGCCAGAGTGTTAAAGGACTCGCAACTAAATTTAAATAATAAAAAATGACCATGAACGAAATGTGCAGCCAAAAATGACCATTTTCTACAGATCTCTACCAAAGGCAATGACGCTACACAAACTTCATTTAGGAAAAAAAATTAAGTATAGGCTATAATTTTCATTTAGTTATTTAACACTAATAAATCCTATGAAATTCATCATTAACCCTTTCACTCAACGATTCCATTTGGAATCATCAAACTGGAATTTTTTTTCTTACCAAGTAAAACTCGCACGCACTTCAAATAAACGTTTAATAAATTATCTATATATTTTTGTAGAATGCTATCTTGTCTTTTTGTATCGTTAGATGGAAGAATCATGTCTTTTGAAGAATTATATGTTAACTACTTTTAATTATTCAAAAATTTTGATTTCAATTTTTTTTTCTCCGTTACATTTTAGTGATAAAAAAGCTTTCCCTGCTTTTCACTATTTTATGCTGGATGGATACGAGTTAATTTAACAATTTTTCAATTTTTAGAATAAAAAAAATACAAATTTGGTACTGAAAGGGTTAATTTAAAAATTATATTATATTAACAACAGAACAAAAAGGCTACAAAAACATTCTACTTTTTACTTATTTTTTTTTACGAAATGGTTTTGAAACTCGTAAGGCTATGTAAAATTTTTTCAGACAAAAAAACCTATGGAGATTTGCTTTGAATTAATTCTTATACAATTTTTTGAAAAAAACCTTCACATTACTTTACGATGCATGTAGAAAAGATAACTCTTCCAAATTACAATCTTAAATCAAAAACTAATTGACATTTATAGCTGTGTCAAACAAACGGTTGTATGAGTGGGCGTATGCAACTCAGAAAAGGTTTTTAATATAAAATTGCACATCAACCATTTTTACCAATACTAATCCTAGTATTTTACTATCTTAAAAGCTAGTAAGCTTCGCAAGTCTATTAATTACATAATTAGTATTTGTGCAAATAAATTGGTATTCAAAAATTGCATAAAATCACATCATTAAATAATTGCAAAAATTAATATCTACAACTTGTATTCTGTCTAAGTGCAAAACTCTATTCTCCAAAGCATAACAAAGACATAGGGTGCGGTCCCACCATTGGCGACTTTTGACGATCAAAATTCAATTAGATGAAGTCGCCAATGGACCGGCACATAGGGCGGCGTGTACTGGACGAAAATCGAAAAAGCGACTCATTATTTGAGAAGTTTTGTGAATATATTATTGATCACACACAGACATGGTCATATTTTCGTTAAACGGTATTTTTATGTCCCAAGTAATTATAATAAAAACGTTAGAATCACTTTAACATCAACACACCCATTTTACCACATTATGCGACAGGACCCTATATCATAGCTATATGTCGGGGAATACGAGTTTTGCAACTCGACCCTTCAATTGCTTGCAAAGTCTCTGGTTGTTTTTAACCTCTTGCAGCCTGGCGTCTCCATTTGTGGACATTTTTTTTAAAACCTCCCCATAAACAATTAACACATTAATTAGTTTGGAAATTGAGTTGGTCCGATAGAAGAAGATCCAAATATCAGTTTTCAGCCTTTGATTACAGGTATCAGTCATTTATTTCTATAAAATGAATGAAGTTGAACGAGGGTCAAATTTAAAACTCTTTGTAGAATTTGGCGATCATTTCTTCGATTTTTGAAATCCAGTCAAGCGAATTAAAAATTTGAATGGAGATTTCCTGAAATAAATTGAAGAGCCTATACTATCAATAAATGTCTATTTTTTTCGCATGCATGTGAGTCATTCCACGTCAAATCGCCAATCTCAAAATCTTCATGCCGCAGAGTTCGATCTTGATTTTATTCCTAGTACTAAAGACAATTTTATTGGACCCGTATTTTTTAGTTTTTTAAAATTCAAAGAATTAAAGAAGTCATGACTTAAAAAAAAACGAAATGTTAAGCATAACATTTTCTCGTTAAGCATTACGGTTTATGGGAAAATGGTGTTTTTGGAAAGGGTGTAACTAAAAAGGGCAAAATTTAAAAAAAAAAAACAATTTTTCGATGTAATACTATTACTAATGGTGAACTTTTTGGTATAAGAGCGAAATTGTACCTATAACTCTTTCTGCAGAAATTAGTTTTTCAAAGTCACCCGTGAGTAACAGTAGCTCCAACAGAGATGGTGCGACTGATATAGATATTCCTGCCAATAATTTTTTTAATGTACATTCTTCAATTACACATTATATCGCAGGCCATTTCGACACACTAAATCGGCAGTGCATTGAAGTTCATAATCTGTTGAAAATAAAACCGTGTTTGATAACTTTATCAAAAGAATCGCCTGCTGTTATAAACTGTGCACACAAATTTAAGTAATGAGTTGAAAAAGTGATTTTAGAGATAAATTTTTAAAGAAATGTTTTTTTTTACCGTACCAAGTGTTTTAAAATGTATGTTTATTTTTAGTTCTTTTAGAGCTTCTGGCTAAACATTTGTTGGGACAAATGAGTCCAGTTAGAAGCCAAAAAGTTAAACCAACAGTGAATATTAAACATCTGTAAAAACATAATTTGAGCTTAGTTAAAGGAAACTAAAATATTTAAAACATCAAATAACTTAAATCTATTCATAAAAATAACACTATTTGGCAGTCCTATACCTGAACAGCGAAGCCCTCTCTTTTTATATAGCAGTGGCGTTCATCCCTCAAAAAAATTCAGTTGAATTCTTTCGATTGTGGCATTGCATGATTGATTCGCGAAAAATATCATAGTATGCTCTTCCAATAGTTATTCCCGTATCAATCACAGTACTTGATTATCTCCTTTCCAAAAGTACCACTGCTTGGTTGTTAAAAATAAAAAAAATAAAAAAGCTTTCGAAATGCGTTAGTGGTTTTTTCCCAATAATCGTTTCAAAATCCGTGGTATGAATATAGACATCGAAACTAAGGTTTTTGAACTTTCGCTTAGTTATAAAATAATAGAAATACAGTTTTGAAGTGTTTAACCTAACTGTGTCTGCAGCACACAAATACACTTTAATATTATACTTAAATTTGAGGGTGTTTTTTTAAGCAACGTTGTTTCATAATCTAAATTTTTCTAGAACTTCCTCACAAAGATATCTCACAGGTACTCTGTTAAACAGTTTTGTGTTATGTTAAAACCATTTCTCATGTTCAGCGACGCCCAATTTGACAGCCACTGACTAGAGTTGCAGGTGCTATCACACCAAAGTTGAAAAATAAGGGAGATTTTCAATCTTTAGTAAAGTTGTTGTATTTTGCCATTTGTTTAACTAGTTAATTTTGTTTTCCAGCTCGAGTTTCACGTGCGTAACTGAGTGCGACTGCAGTGATTTGGAATTGCATAAGGCCAATGGCGGATCTGTTGAGAGCCTAGAGTTATCTGGATGCTCGGACTGCAAAGTAGAAAACGGTAATTTTTCTGCACCTTCTTCATCACTTGACGATTCTTCTGAAGATTGTGAATCGCCAAGACCAGGATCTGGAAGTAGCAGTCTGTACCTTTCAGCTTGCTCTGGATCAAGCGATTCTTTTGAGGAAGATACCCTACTGGACGATGCTGTAAGCTCTGGACCAGCAGCCCTTGTTGATGACGTGTTCTTACCATCTATCCCACGATCTTACCGCAGTAGCGAGTCTACTTTAAGAGGTTCGGTTCTTGGAGACATAACAGAGGAACAGGCAATGAGTGAGACAGTATCTGAAAAATCAAACATGAGCAACCCGTCTTTGTTGGACAGCAATAGCTTTGACACTTTGACAATTGCAGATGAATCTGCTTCTTTTCCATCCACTCTTAAAATGAGCAAAAGGAACAAGTCTACAGGAAGTCCTGCGCAACCAATTGAACCAACTGTTTTGGTCATCAACGACTCAAAGTCTGTGTCTGCCCCGGTACTGTTAAGGCAAAAACGATATAATAAACCCAAGGCTGAGTCATCGTCCAGTGATTCTTCGCCTCCATCTGCGTCTAGAAGTACAGAAGCTCTTAGTGGAACAAACCAGGTAATAGATTTTATATTATTATTTTTAATTTATTGAAACCTATTGTATGCTCTGTGTATCCGACTATGCTATTTTCCGAAAAAAGAGCAACAAAAAAATAACTACATTTTTGCTAAATTGCCTTTAATTCCCTCTTTGTCTGGAAAATGCTACAACATCTAGTAAAGCTAATCCAGAGACGGTAAACATAGTGTGAATGAAAAAAAATAATAATGAAGCCGAGATTTTGAAAAAATAAGCAAAAACTCTTCAAAATTGTATACCCACCTACATAATTATATGCTTCGCAATAAACAGGTTTCAAAGGTACTCTTTACTGGAAGTAATTTTTTTAGTAACTTTTCTGTTTTAATCTGGTTTTTATGCAAATATTTTTAGTATAATATATTTTACACTTTACGGATTGTCTTTCCTATAGTTTCAGCAGTAAAATCTTTGTTGCAACGCACTTATATCTTTAAGCTGGTAGTTAGAAAAAAATAAGAAATATCTGCTATGATAAAAAATTTATAACTAAGTCGTTATTTTCGAAAACTCAATTAACAAATCTTCGCTAAGTTTAGACAAAAAAAAAACACCACTTCGGTACCGATGTTTTAAAACTACATTAATTATAAATCACATATTGTATTTTCATTCTAAAACTTCATCAAAGTACTTCGAAAATAATCCATATCGGAAAAATCCTTTCCCTAGTACCATAAATACCAATACCTATTTTATCCACTTTCAGCTGGGAAAAGTAAAATATTTCCTAAGCTTTCTCTCCTTTTACTCTGAATATTTACTTTTTCTGATCTTCAACCCCTCTTGTAACTCAATATTTTCTCACTTCCAGCCCTAAGCAAAGAATTTCATGGTGGAGTATCAAACGAAATATCTAAAAATGACGAAAGTGTAGTTTAAAAATAGCCTTATTTAAAAATATCGATTTTTAAAAAAAACTTTTTGGATGTACTCGTGTCTTTTAAGACTCAATTTTTTCAAAAATAGTGTCTAAAATTAAAAATGATTCTTAAACAGAAACTATAACTGATATTTTTGTTTTTTTCTTACGTTACTTGTTTCTTATATTTAGTTCTTCTTCATAAAAAATATACGTTTTATTTTCTGTGAATATTGTATTTTGTATTCATAGTTTTAAGAGGCAACAATTTTTCATTATCAACATTTTACCCATAAATAGCATGGTTAGCTCATTTTATCTCCTACTATTGAGTTGGTAATTAATAAACAAGTTGTATTTATTAGCCTCTTGTTAAACTTTTGTTTCGCAATATATTTAAGGGCCGTCTAATTTTGATGCACCATTCCAAAAACCAATTTTGGAGGTATTAATAAAACATAATTTGTTACAATTATAAGTGTAAATAAGAAATGTTTATTCAAATAAAATGTGCTGTTTTAAATGTGTTCAAACTTTGGTTTAGCTTTTATTAGTACTGTTTTTATTACTTTTTAAAACTTCTAAGGGTTTACATTAGTTTTAAATATTTTGCGTTTTTCTTTTGCGTTGAGCCCATACCCATAGCAAAATTTAATCGTCAGTTTAAAGACATTACTCTGTCATCGCTTTCTTTAAAAAGGTGAGAACTTATTTTCTTATTCTGATTTGCTTTCAGTTTAAGTGAATCTTTCTGCGTGGTAAAGATGCCTCGTAGGCATTCCTGATTTCTTTTTGGATCAATAATCTATTTAAGTAAATTTAATATTTGGAAGTTAAAAGCAAATATTCTTTTGGATTTTTCTGTAACTTTCACAAAGGATTATTAAGACTGAGCGTGATTTTACGAAACAGTTTATTTGAACAAAACTGTTGCGTAACTAAAACCAATTATTCTATTAGTAAATTATATTTCATTTTGATTTAGAACCTTTTTAAATTTCATAAATCGCCTGAAGGGAAACAATTCAATCAACCCTAACTACGCACGTTTGGTTATAAATCGAAGCGTGAAATAGGGACACAAGAAAAACAATCTGTTTGACCCGTTTTTTAAAACGAATATATTAATGCTCAAATAATAAAAAAAAATCCTTCAAAAGTTCAAATCTTACTTTTTTTAATGCAAAAAAAGTTCCCTCTGAAATTGAAGCCTCTATAAGTTGAATAATTGAATCTATGTTTGACTCGCAGTTGCTTTTTAGACACTCTATGGAAGATTGGTAAGCTGTAGATACCGGTCTTGTTAGCTTTGCTGTAAAAAAAGTGGCCCTAGTCTTAAAACTTAAACTTGCTTCAGAACAAGCTTATTTGGATTGTAAAGCAATTTGTACAATATTAGAGCTAAATGTCAGGATTATTTAACTTTATATTGTGTTAGCGTTTTTTTTAATCCATATATCCCCATTTTTAAAATTCAAGCTAAAACGATTTGACGATAATTTTCATTGTTGACCAAATTAAAGAACAAATACGCCTTCAAAATTGCAAATTAAATTATTTACAATGTAAAAATAAAGCATCATGTACTCTAAGATTCACAGGGTTAAGATATTTGGAAAACTGACATGACAAGTTCACACTTTTCAACTACATGCTTAAAATATCTTATTATATCAAGAACAGCTAAAATCTGTTCGAAAAAATTCTACAAAGCACCCTAATATCCCAAGCGTGAAACTTCCCTGAAGTGTTTAAAATCGATCTCTCCGTAGAAAACCCCATAAAATGATGAATGAGTCTCACAATTCCACCTATGTGAACATCTTCCTCTTTCAATGATTCCGATCCTGAGGATACAAAGAATGGAGTTGCCCTTTTCTAGTAATTAAGGGCTCATTACATGAACAGCTAAATTAAAAGATACTTTAATATTTTGGGTGATTTCCCACTAGGCTTCTTACATTCGACGTTTCAGTGAATGAGGAAGTGTATACGGAAAACTCCCTGACCACTTGACTTTGTTTTGCATGTAGGGATTCGCATGTCGAAAGCTAATTTATTTTAATGGATCCGGTGCATAATATCATACGCAGGTCTCATTTTCCCTGGCCAGGAAAAGGTAACTTCTTAGTTTAGTTTAAAAGTTATTTTTTATTCTTCTTAGACTTAGACTTGGAGACTTAGATGGAGATCATTATAAAAATTTAATGACACACTCAAGTTATGAATGAAATGTCGGGTTGCATTGTTGTCTCATGACACAAGAGCGATTCGGGGAGCCATTCAAAAATGGTTGTGACGGGGTTTTTTGAATGCTGAAGGATAAAAAAATTAAGTGTTGGATATGTTTTTCAAAAAATTCATGATAATGTAGGTTTTACTGGAGAATTGAATTTGGTTTTTAATTATTGTGTGTGTATGTTGTAAATTTTTATCCATTGATTAAATAATTATTTACCATACACTCTTTAAACGAACGAGCGATTTTAACTCAGTCTGATTGATTTTCACTCCTCCAGTCTAAAAAATGCACTTCTCCTTTTGGAGTGAATCCTTTGTGTGTTAAACCTCCGACAGGATCACTCCAAACGAGTGATTTTAACGCAGTCTGAGATAATATTCACTCCTTTCCAGTGTTGAAAATGCAATTCTCCTACTGGAGTGGATTTTACTCTTTTGTTTTAAGAGTGTAGTACTCTTAGTAGTACTATTTCTTTTTCTGCCTTCACTTTTTTTATTAAGTATAATCGCAGACTAAACATGAAAACAATGGTATTGGAAAAACCTTTTCATATTAGTTATGTACCTAGATATTATAATTTCAGTATATCCCGTTTTTTTTTTTTTTTGAGTGATTTACTTATATTTGTATAGCTTCTTTTTTAAAAAAATTACATGGAACTATACTTTAACTATAAATTTAATCTCTTAAATGAACAAGTTTCTAAAAGCCCTGTCTACCATTTGATAACATTATCATTTGCGACAATGTAGAAACGTGTTAGTTTATGCCATCATTCTACATTAATGACAGGAGAAATGTTTGAAATATTCAGGCTAATACCATTAAAATCAATTCAATTACAATTTCCTAGCGTTTTAATAGTTCCAGTTTAGCAGAAGTTTCCATATGCTAATAGTTTTACAAAGCATTTTCCGCATTTCTAGAGAAATTTCATAAAATAATTTGGCGATTAACGCAAAAATAAGAGTTTAAAAGCATTTTCAACATTATTGTTTCTTACGACGAATTTTCTTTCACACGGGGATGTATAAAATAAACATTATTTTAAATTCTAAAATTTACTAGTTATCGGAGTATAATTCATTATTATTCCGATTTTTTAGATTATCCGAATTTGGATTAAAATTGACTATTTAACAAAACTGAAATGAATGTGAAAAGAGTATTCAAATCAATACATTATTTATACTCATTTGATCAATAAAAAACCTTAATAGCGGCAGCAATCTTATTAAGATCGAAACGTCGTAACATACAACGCTTTAAGGTAACAGTACAATAAGAAGTTAAGTGTTTTAAATTACTAAACTGTCTTTAAAAGTATGAATTGTGGTAAGCTATTAATAGCTGCTTTTAATAAAACATCGATTTCTAATTCTATCTTTTTATGCGCCTCTATAATTATTCTGAAATTAAATTATGAAGTGCGAGTCTATAATTAAGTCATGTTAAGAAACATCGCAAAGTGCATTACCTTGGTTTGTACTAGTTTTTTTCTTTTCTTTCCTTCTAGGTTCCAGCGCGCTCTCACTCGGCTAAAGAGCTGAACGGTAAGTCCCTTTTTCGTTTTTATTCCCTTTCAATTTTTCTACCTCCTTCTAAACTTGAAAAAAAAAATCATTTTTATCCAATGCATTTGTGTGTACTATTCCCCCATTGCCAAAAAGCATTTACTTGACTTTGTATTATTGATCGTCTCCCCCTGTGCGTATTCCTGAAATCTGTCATCCTTTTACGCTGTATAAGCGAATTATTACTGTCGAGATTTGGCTCTCTGGAAAGTGCTTCAGCGTCAAAGTGGCACAGTCTGCAATTCGATTAAAATGGCATTGCGGAATGTAAGATTGGGACTAGTTGTCAGATTTTAAAATGCTTTTGTCAAAAGATATTTGCTTTTATGATTTTGCTATGGGAGGGTGAATGTCAATTACTGGAAAACAAAATATTTATTATGGAATTCTTTAAAAGGTTTGCAACATGCGTTTGAGATAGTTTAATTTTTTTTATTTGAAAACGGTTGATTGTTTGTATCTACCACATTGCGTAAAATTTTAAGAGATTTTATTTTAAACATACATTTGATTATTAAATTTTAACTTTTAAAAATTTGTATCGACATGATATGCAATATAGTGTTTTAAACAAAATTTCTATGATTTTAAATCAAAACATTACAATTTGACTTTTCAATATAGTAAAATTTAAAATAATCTTCATTGTTTTTTGCAACTACAAACTTTAATACTCAATGAAAAAAGTTCTTTGTAAAATGAGAATCTTGAAAGAAAGAAATATTTATTTGATTACAAATCCCCTTTCACACTCAAAAGTTTAAATTTATTTTAGGCTCGTTTTTTTGTTTTCACACCCGCTTTTATTTTAAAAAACCTTTAACCTTCAACTGCAGTTTTAAAAGTATGCTATCTAACTTTTAAAACTTCAACATTTCTTTTATGAATTTTCTTTTATAAAACTTATTTTTATTGGAGTTTAATAATTTTTCAGGAATTTCAAACTTTATATTGCAGTAGTTTAAGATATTTTTAAGACTGTACCAAGTATTAGTATTTTAAAAAAAGCTTCGAGTGTTGATATAGCTTGACAAATTAAACGAACCAATCTTAACCAATTAGCGAGAAATATGCATAACCCCTAGAACTATGTACAAAACGAGATAGATATTTGTCCCAGATAAACTTTAAACTATGTTTTGAAGCTGGTCAGTGACAATATCGACTAATATTTAAAGTAATTTTTCACAAACGAAATTTTAATGAAAATTTAATTTGCTTCTCAAAACTCTCTTCGACATGAAAAATATATGTACTAAATGAGTCAATTTGCTGGTTTCAGAACGATTTTACATGCAAAATATCCTAGGGGACAATATTTACCCCAATTTGTAATTTAAAGGTAAAAAAAATAGGTTTGCATTTCTATTGTTAGATACTTTTTTAAAATAAGCAATATCTTTTTTTTTATTTCTTACTAAGTATTTACTATTTTTAGTTTAATTTATTTGTTTACTAAACCAGTTTCAATAAATTATTTAAAAATTTAATTTAATATTTTACGATCTAATCTTTTTGCGGTACACCCAAAAACAACTATACTTATATTTAACCCTTTCAGTCCCAATGATGCCATTTGGCATCATCATGTTTCTGATCATAATTTTAAAAAAAAATAGGGCTGAAATCTATTGGGATTAACAAGAAATATTTTCTTATGGAAAAAAAATTTGTAGAATGAAATTATTGGCTTTTTGATATAATTGGCTATAGACGATCAAAAAATAATTTGTAAAATGATGATGCCAAATTGTCATTGGGGCTGAAAGGGTTATATGAAATTACTTAAGGTAGGCGAATACCCAAAATTCTAAATATTTTATTATTACTTTAATCTTTTCCAAATTTTTCATAGTGATTTCAAATATAATGAATAATACTATTTAAGCATTTTTTTTAATTTAAATATAATTTATTTATTTTAAACAGCGTTTTTCTACTAAAAAAAGAGGTTTACGCTAACAAGTCTACTACATTGAATTTTCATCCTATAAACATTAATTATGTGTTTAATTCTTCGTTTTGAACTAATGTATGCAATGACCCTCTAGAGTTACATACAAATTACAAGGAAAGAAGTTATTAAGAAAAATGTTATAAATTAACCACACACAAAAAAATGATTTTTTCGATTAACTTACACTTGGACATTTGTTCATGGCACGGATATATATTGAAATAGCATCTGTAAAAAGTTTCAGGTAAATTAATGTAAAACTTTCTATGCTAGAAGTGTTAGCGTAAACCCCTTTTTTTAGTTGAAAAGCACCGTTTAAAATAACTCAATTATATTTAAATAAAAAAAATTACCCAAAAAGCATTGTTCATTATTTTTGAAATCACCATGCCAAATTTGGAAAAGATTAAAGTAATAGTAAAAATGTTAGAATTTTGGGTACTCGCCTACCTTAAAGTAATAGTTACCTGCCATGAGAGAGCGATTGTGGCAAGCATGGGGGACTTAGAATGCTCACCTGTTTCATCCCACGCAGTGGAGCTGGGGGGAGATGTCTAGCAATTTCATCGCTCTTTTTAATTCATCCAACCCCAAACCTACTTCTTGATTAACTCTTTGCAAGAAGAGGAGGCCCTTTCCATCCCTTTTATATTTATATCTCATCCACACGTGTCGAATACTTGAAGCATTCATTTCGGATAGTATTTCCTACACGTGTTGCTATAGCAACTGCATCGCGCAAAAAATCTCAAACTTTTCCAAAAGGGTATTCAATCGATTGTGTCAACAAAGTGTTGATAAGAAATCCCGTCAAAATATCGCCCTTCTTTGTGTATCTCGGGGGACTCTATTCTCCTCTGCATTACATCTAGTGTAATGCTATTCGAAGGAATTTTTTAAGACCTTATTCTAAATTTTTAAGACAGAAATTGCCGGAAATTCGTGGCATCGCTTTGGCAAAGCGGCAACTGAACATTCTCAAACTAATTTTGGAGACCCAAAATCACTTAATCATCTGACCGAAATTGAAAGGAATGCATAGATATTTTAACAAGTTCTTTTTTTAATAAATGTTGTCTCTAGAATAGTTGTTTAATCCTTTAAGAACCACTCTTAAGAATTAAATCAATTTTCCGTCATTTTTAGAAGTGAAAGATAAATTTGTAGTTAAAGCATAACTAGTTTTATTTTCGAATTTATCCTGTGTCACACACATTGTTAAAGTCATGCGAAGTTACGATAATTAAGACAAGCATAAACTGTTAATGAGAAAAACATATTTAACGAACAGGAATATACAGCCCCTATTTCTAATAAAGTTTTCCCATGTCTCGTGACTGCTTAATGGTTGTTTCGGAGTGTAACTGTTAAAATTATTTTCAGTGAAACAAGCAATGTTTTTATTTGGAATAACTAATTTAATATAAAAATATGCACTCGAAATTATTATTTCACCCCAAATTCGATTCCTCCGTGTTGCTTATTTTCATTTTTTTTAGTCTTGAAATTTTGTCTACCCAGCAGTAGAATGTGTGTTTGTGTGATGTACTTGTGAAATGGTATGCTTGATGGAAATAGAGCTTTGAAAAGCGGGGCTCTGTGTGTACTGAAATACTATTAACAGGGATGGAATAGGAATTTGTTGAGGAAGTTTTTCTTTTTGCTTTTTTCCAAACCTGCTGAAGTGAAATACTTATTTTGATCATAGATTATGTTTGGGGATCTTTTGTTAAGGCTCTGAGGAATGCCTTAAATTCTTTTTAGTTGCTTTTAGTTTTTACAGCACATGTGAAAAATACTTGAAAGTTTAGAAAAATTATACACAAAGAGCTTATATCCAAGGACAATGCATATCCAAAGTTTATATCTTGTGAATAGCATTTTTAAAGTATTGACCACTTAGGAATATTTTTGGACCCGTTAAAAGATCTGTTCTATTTCTTTTTGAAAATCATATCACAAGATGTGTGGGGCAATTTTTTAATACTTCAATATAATCTAAATTGAATCTTTTATGTAAATCTTTTCTAAAGACCTTTGTTTTTTTATTTGGGTGCAATCTTTTTTTCACTTCAGTTTTCAGTGTTTTCAAAATATTTAAATTATTTTTAAAACTAAATAATTGCTTTTTTTTAATAAACGCATGTGTTTCTTTTTAGTTTTTAAATTTGAATTACAATATCAATAAACACATAAAACATTTGTAAAATTTCTTCACTACTTAGATGCTTGGAGAGCAGTAATTTAAAAAAAAAAACACTTTCATTAAATTATACTTTGATTGCGTCTAAATATTATATATTTAAAACTCTAATTCAGTTCAACTTTAAATAAATTGAAACGTTTAGAGTAATATTCAAAAAATCATACAATTACAAAATATATTATTAAAACTATAAGGCTGGACATAATCTAAAGTAGTGTCCAGGGGAAAGGAAAAGGAATGAAGTCTCTATAAAATTAAGAAATATGTGGTAAAAATGGAAACTAAATTGCGTGGGTGGACGCCTACTGTCTGTCTTTGAACAGAAATGAAATTAACTGATCATAATAAATTTTTTGTAGTAATACAACTACTTGGAATCCCTTTTAAGTAGAAACTTTAATACAAAAAATACCCATTTTCATAAATGTATTGTATTATAACAGTATCTTGGCGAGAAGTTTGGATCTTGGTGCAAATTGGTATATATCACGTTTGAATTATTAATTCTTTCCTTAAGGAAAAATGTTGAAAAATATTTTCACAGATATAAAAAAATTCTCAATGTCATAATTCCTTTTTCATGAAAAATACGGTTGAATGAGAGGCTAATGTAAAATAACTATAATCTGTATTTACCTTCTTGCAAAAATCAATAGTCGATTAAATGATGACTGAAGTGTTATGCTATTCCGAACATCGGAAAGGTCTCTAATGTTGTTCTGTTACTCAAATTGATAAAAAAAATCCTTACTTCTGAAACATTTTTATATTTTATCAGTTCTTTTTTCTAAATTGCCTTCGCTAGAGGCCGAGCACTTTTATTTCTCCGAAAAATCTTTTTATAGTCCAAAAGGATTGTCCAATGTTATTGTTTACTTCATTTTCTGTTTAAAAAAAACGAGAATAAAGAAAAACTTCAGTTGTTGTCTGGTATTAAATTACCTTCACTAAAATAACCATGACATTGTTAAATTTTAAATGTAAAGTTTGAGGAGACTCTTTGTTGCATGTCTCTTTTGTAGTAGAACATAAGTTATTGTTTATAAGTTTTCCCCTAAATTCTTTATCATACGTGTAATTTGACTCTATTTCTCTGTTAAAAGTTATTTCGATATGGATCATATCTCTAGAATATTTATTTTTTGAAAAGTTATTATTTTTCGAATTTTTATTTTTTGAAAGTTAATAAAATTTTTGAACAAAATATTTTTTTGCAAAGTTAATCGACGTCACAATTCGTTCAAGTATCAATTGAATCGCTTATATAAGGTATTTTAAAAGTTGTGTAAACATTTGTAATATATGTTCTATCAACCCCCGGATGAGCCTTATGGCTCGGGTCGGGTTGAGACTCTCCTCCATATACGTTCTACCACAAATATATACTGATTTGGATGTATATTTACACTGTAAATAGGTTATTAAGGTTTTTTTTTTAGTTTTTTCTTAAACTAATTCAGAAATAGATTTTTAAAAGGGCCAATAATGATTTACTTATATGCTACAAAACAAACCTAACTATATACATATATAATGGAGTAGAAGATATGATGGGTCGTTAAATTGAGAACTATAATGAATATACTCGATTTATATAAAATATCCTATTTTACGATTCTAATAAGATATCTTCTTCAATTTTGAAATATTTTATCATAAAAAAATTTATTTAAATGACAAATCTTATTAAATTGAATAAAAAATCTTATCAATTTAATTTTGGACTTCAATAATAGTATTTACGTAAGTAATAAATTGTTTCAATCTTTATTTTATCAGAGAATAACAAAATAATGTTTTGTAAGGAATTGATATGTTTGCATCGATACTAAAGTTTCATTGTGAGAGATTATTGTTAACTCTTTCGTAATTTATCCGCTTATAGAATTTTATTGAAGCAAAAATGTGTAGTGTTGATTTCTTGGCTGGTGAGCCTGTTTGTTTCTGGCATTATACAAAAAAATGTTGTTTGGATAACAATCTTATTTGGCCTATAGATATTTGTAACCGTTTAGAACTCAACAAAGAGACAAACCCAAACAATAGCAAGAATAATAAAATTATATAATTTTAGTTCTCAAAACTTAAATAAATTTGCTGCTGTGGGTTGGAAGATTTACTTGTATAATAAAATTGAATTTTTTTTAGTTTTTTAGATAAAAGATAATTTTGTTCGCTTTCATAAGTAATATTGGCATTTTTAAAAAAATATTTCATACAATTTCTTATTAATAAAAGTTTCATATACTTTTATTGTACAATAAATTTTAAAATTTTGTTAGCATTAAGAATAAATATTGCATGTGGAAATATAAAACTTTTATCAGTCAATTAAGGTGAAACTTAGTTAGATGAAGCAAACTTAACTTTCGTAACATACATTTGCTAAAATAAAAAAAAAAGTATTAACATCAAGAATTCAAACCAAGTTGGTAGTTATCAAAAGAAAAATTTTCTTTAGAATCATCCAGCAATTCTATCATTAGACACTGAACAATGAATTCTCATATTGGGAAAATTTGTAATCTTAACCCATTTTTCCACGTCTTAATCAACAACCAATCACTACTGGTTTATTCTGAAACGGGTCGAAGAAATAAAAATTAAAACTCTGTTAAAATGAATCCACCAATCCTCTGCATCCATTAAAACGGGTAAAATAACAATCTAGTCTTTTCTATTTGTTTTTGGAGAACTGGAACTGCGAATTTTCTTCTTAACTCAAATAATTATTTGTGAATTTCGCCTGTAAAAATTTGTGCTTGATTTTTGTTTCAATAATCAAGATTAACTGTGCTAAATTCATGCTGTTAAGGACGTCTCTTAATACGATTTTTTTTTTCAAAATAAAAAAGTTATTTTATCCCTAAACTGCTTTTGTATAGTATCTTAGTCATGTAAACTAATTGGTGTGCATAACAATTAAAATTCGACACAAAAAAAATAAGAATTTAGTTCATGACATAATTCTTCATGAAATATATTCTTTTGAAAAGAATAAACGATGAAAAAATTAAGGTAACCATAGTAAGGTAACCTTATAATATTCAAAGAATATATCCCCGTATTTAAAGAAACTCTTGTATTATGAGTTCATGGGGAAAATGTTGTAAAAATACAATAGTTTCCAAAAACTACATTCCCTTTGAAAATACAACTGACAAAAGTTTTCCAACAAAAGTAGCTTTATTCAATCATGACAGATTTTTAAAAACTCTTTTAGGAAACCACTTACAAATAGAGATGAAATAAAGCATCTGGAAATGAAAGATTCGGTTATGGTATTAATAGGAGAAAATATATCTTATTCTACCTTTTATAGACTGAAAAAGTTTTCGCAAGAATAATACCTTTTCCTATCGTTGAATATTTTGTTTTTTATAGCATTATAACTAGTGATAAGGTAATGTTAATTTAGTAGCTATTAGATTTAAACGCTTTTTACATAGATTGAAAAAAAAATTATGTTAATTGTTTACAACGAAACGTGCTATATTTTAAGAAATTGTACATAATCATTTTTTTAAAATTAAATAAGATTTATAAATTCATATACGCTTGTGTAAAGTTATAATAATGTGTATGCGCATAATAAATATCACAAGAAAGTTTACAGATGCTGAATAAACGTACAATTTTTTGGAACAAAAAACCAGGATCGCCTTAGTTTGTTAAGGAATAAGTACTTTTTCAAAGAATAATTTAAAGTTTTATATATTCGACAGATTGCCTGTACCAAAATACATCGTTGTTCCTTATAGATGTATAATATTATTTCGTGCAGTGCATCATAGTAAAAATATTGTTTGTTCTAGAATAGAGTGGTTTTTAGGAAGAAAAAAATTAAAAATATTTTTATTTACAGAAAATAACTTCATGTATTTTAGTTACATTTATTTGACACAATGACTTCGAAAATTTACCAGTGTAAAGATAACATTTAAACTATCATAAAAATTTCAAAATATCTCAGTTTGTACGTGGAACGTTATGTTCTACCGGGGCCGCCGCGAACAGTAAACAGCAGCTACACTGTGTGCAGTGTAGCTGCTGTGTACTGTTCGCGGCGGCCCCGGTTCTACTCGGGTACTACTTTTAAAACGGAAAAAAATCTGGCTTTTAAACATGTCTAAATGTTTGTGAATGTTTCTTTTAAGCTAAATTTTTTTTTAAAATACAAATGTTTCCTTTAATTTAACCATTAAACATGCTGAATCGCTAATTTAAAGATAATTATTAAAAATATCTATACTAAAAGCATTTTTCTACGAAAATCTTGTTTTTTTTTTATTTATACCCTACTAATTTTTAATTTTTCTTTACTGGTTGCAAATTTATGCTTTCACTGTACCGAAGTTAAATATTTATATACTGCAGTTTGTATTGCTTATGATAACCAAAATTGCAAAACCATCCGAAATATTTATAAAATTCCAAATAATAAATTGAGCCGACGTGGCGCGTTAAGTCCAATCTTTGTGTAGCTCTAGTGCGGCTGTAATTTAGCCAAGCCAAACGTATAAATATTTAAGCGGAAAAATAATTTAACCAAAAATCGAAACTGAAAGAAGCCGTTCTCTAAATCGTTTGTGGCTCTAGTGCGACGTTAATTCAGCCAATCCAAGTATCGCGATTAAAAATAACGTAACCTAAAATTGAAACTGAAGGAAACCGTTCCTCTAAAACAACCTAAACTGCATCCCAATGTTGAGACAAGATAACGGGGAGTGGCCCAAGTGAAGAAGAGAAGACGGACGCATGCGCTATAAAGCGCACCTTTTTCGGCGGCCGAAACACTTTCTTCGCTACCCCTCCACAGGTCAGAGAACAACCAAGTGGACCGTGGCCATTCTGCGATGACCTAACTGACCATTGCAATATTTTCAAAAATCGCGTAAAAATTTGGTCATTAAATGATCATTTTCCGGACGGTGCGCAAAAGCGGGTAAAAGGGTCCCGCTCATCAAGTGGGAGCTCTTTGTTGGTCCGAGTTGAGGACCCTTTGAGGAAAGTTGGTGAAAGTTGAAGTCTATGGAAAGTTTGTGGACCCAGGAAAAAGTTGGTTAAAGTTGAGGCCACTGTAGAGTTAGTGGCTTTGAAGAGTTGGAAAGTTGGGCGAACTGTGGAAAGTTTGTGAAATTTGCAAGTTGTAGAAAGTTGATTGGAAAATTGGTGAAAGTTGCGAACTTTTGGAAATCGGCGTTAGTGTGAAGTGGTTGGGGAAGATGGCAAGTTCTTCGTCTAGCAGATCATCGTGGATGTCTGATGCGGTGTCTGCGATCATGAATCGCAAGTTCGTGCGAAGCTTCAGCGAAAGGCTGGCCGGGTCGAGGAGGCACAGAAGAGCCTTGCCTCGTGCTGACAGGTGGTGGTGGAAGATACGAAACACTCGACTGACGGGTATTGTGATAAACTTTTTCCCTTGATTAAAATTTTGCAATTTGCTAGTAAATCTGCACTCAAAACCATATGACAAAGGACATTTTATTTTAACATTCACTCTTTGAAGGGTGAGGATATTAATAATTCAAAGTTAGGAACACTCGTGAGTGCGCGATTATCTGATATTATATTAAATTTTTAGGCTTACTCTTAAGTTATTCTTAGTTTTTTTTTTTTTAAGTATGAAATGAAGTATAAAAAAGGGTCATGTTTTAACATAACTTAATTTTGTTTCACACAAAAGTAAACTACTATTTCAGGCATCGTGCGCGATATACGATTATAATTTATGGCATTATAGTTGTTATACGATTGTATTATTATAGCCTTATAGTCGTTGCGTTTAGAAGCACAATGAAAGAACTTATGTTGGTATATCATTTTGCTTCTATGCACCTTACCTTAGAATTCTATTGTTGTAGGTAAAGTGGTGCCACCATATTTGAGGGTCTTTTAATTTTTTTATATGTTCATTAAAAAGCATAACTTGATTTCAGTGTTGTATTATACATAGTTATAGAAGTTGTTATTCCTAATGAATACTTGTGCATGATATCTTCTTGTATTTATTTAAACATTACTTTCTATATCAAACATAATCCAACTGTAGAATGTAATTATTTTTAGATTAACAGGTTTGTGAATAACTTGTCACATTAGCTACTGCTCATTTATTAATTTACAACCTCGTTTTCGTGAAATTCGAACTGATTACGATTAAAATTGTTCTTATCACTTTTTTCGATGTTTTAAATTAAATTTTAGTACTTTCCTTTTAATTACGCTTCATAACATTGCATATTGCTTCAAAAATACCGTTCCCTAAATACTTCTTTACTCTTTTCAATAATTGACAATAAGTACTTCTTAACTCATAAGGAGACAATAATTTTTATAGAGAAAATACGTAGAGGAGAGTATTGGTACCTTGGGACAATTTTTACATTTAAATTTTTTTTCTTCGATAATTATAGTCAAAATAAAAATTTAAAAGCAGCATTTCAACACACCATTATATTCCTCAATAATATATTTTTTTAAAATTCTGGCAGCTTGAAATTAAAAAATTGCCACTCATTTAAAGTAGAGAGGATAAACTGTCCCAAGGTACAATATGATGTTGTACCTTGGGACATACTTTATAATTCAGTCAATAGTCGTACACTTGAACTAATTTGTGTCAGGAAACAAACTTTATTGTTTTTTCAAGGAAATACACAAATAAAACTTCATAATTCAAAAATAATTTAAATTATACAGCAAAATTGCAAGTCCAAATTATTTAACATTATATGATGATACAATATGCTTTACTGTCCCAAGGTACAACACACTACATGGTTTAAATAAAAGCAAGATAGTGGCCAATCTAAATGCATTATCATTATTTTTTCATAGCCAAAATATTTTAAAATCTTCTCTTTTATGAAGAAAATAAAATGCAGTTGACTCTTTGTAAAAGTACAAAGGTAAAAAATTATATTAGAATGAGAAAAATATTTACTTTGGGGTAATGAAATATTATTTTTTGTCACCAATTCATTAATTCAACGATGCTAGTGTTAAATTTTATTTTGATGATGTCTGTTGGTTAAGGCTACTATTAGAAATAAAAAATGTATGACTATTGCCAATAGATTCTTAGAAATTGTCAGTGTCCCAAGGTACAAGCGTCCCAACTTACACTTACCCCTAGGTACCCCTATATTTCATTACAACACATGTTTCGTTTTACCTTATAAATTGCTAATTTTTTCCTGTGAATATTTTTAAAATATGCCATTAAAGAATGACTTCCATACAAATGTTTGTTTTTTGCTATTAAATGGAGCCCTTAAATTTAAACTAGCTCTAGTACGACAATAATTCAACCTTAACGTTGAAGGTAAATTTCATGTTTAAATTTACAATACTTTTTTAAATGCACGTTTGGCAATGGTTTGAACCTGAATTTGTTTTGTAAGGACGGTGCACCGTAACCAACTAAAAGAGAAAATATAAGGGAAAGGTGTCAAAACTCGAATTCATTAAGTTGTGCCATGCAACTATGCTTAATGTGCTTTCTCCCATTGAGTAGGCAGTAAAATAATGTTTGCAGTCAAGTATTAGTTATAAAACAAACTTTTAGAGTAGGTTTTAACTCTTGTTTAATAATTGTAAAGAAATTTTAACTCATTTACATTTACACAATTAAAATAAAAATGGCTTTAAAATGTCTATCTGAAACCAAAATGTCATTTCAAGGGCAATCCGTTCTTGCGTTTTAAAAATAGCTATATCCCTCCTTATCCCAAAACAGCCATGCAGTTTCATTTTAAGAAATAAGTCGTTGAACCCCCGGAATAAAAGTAAATCAAAATCTTCGAATTGATCCCAATTAATCACCTTACTCATATCAAGGACATGCTATCTTGTTACCCTTAAATAATCGTTTCCAAGGTTCAAATTTTTCTAAATATATCATTATAATAAGATAATAACGGCTTATTTTTCAAATGTCAAGTGCTCCTGATTTACTAAAGTAAGCATATTTTAAATATTAATATGAACTTTTCAGAAGTTGAGATTTAAACAAATACTATTTTGCTTGTCACTGTATAATGAAAGAGACAATTAGTTTAATAAATTTTTAAAAAAAATTAAATGGATGCTATTATTTCAAATTTTTGTTTTTTTTTAATTTTTTTTCGTAGTTTAATTATCAATTCAGTTATAAATTTTATAAAACCTTGTTTTTTTCTTTAATCGAAAAAGTTTGATTATTCTATACACTAAAAAAATAGGAAACTTTACTGGAACATTTTTGGTAGCTGAGATGCCCATTTTCTCCAAGAAATGTTTCGACAATATATCGGTAACTTTTCCTAAAAAGTTTAGCAACCCCATATAAAGCTAATAACTTTCCTTGAAATTTCAAAAAGTTCCCATTTTTATGCAAAAAAAAGACTGCGCCAGTATTTTTTAAAGTGCTTTCTCAACTTTGGATCACCATTCGCTAACCAACTTCATAACTGCTTGGCCGCCGCCTTCATCTTCCCATAGATTGATTTGAATGAATCTTAAGCATATGTGCATATTTTACCTGAGCACATTATTTAACAAACTTGCACAAGTTTTTTTTTAAGATACTTTTATTACAGATTTGCAACATGTTTTATAAATATTGCTTTAAAATATGAGGCTAAAAATGAAATCAAATATTTGAACAACAGGATTAGAATAATATTAAGCAAAATACCGAAACGTTTTTATGGAAATATGAATTTCCATAATAACGTTTCGGTATTTTGTTTAATATTATTATTCTAACCCTGTTGTTCAAATATTTGAATTCATTTTAGCCCCATATTTTTAAGCAATATTCATGAAACTTGTTGTAAATCTTTAATAAAAGTATTGAATAAAACATGAATTTAAAAAAGTGAAGACAAATAACATATTTAAATAGGCATAACGTAAAGAAATGGAACATAAATTATTAGAAAACACCAAAATCGAAAAAGGGTACCCGAAGTTGATAAAAAAGCATGATTTCTTTTCAAACTTTTGCCAAAAGCTTTTAATTTTCTCACTCGCAGATCGGTGTAATTTATAATTCAAAAAGGTAATAAAAAAACGGCGCCTGGGTGGTCCAAAGAAATAAAAACCGAATTTCTAGACAGCTTTTTTTTTTAATTTATAAGAAAAACCGGCCACCTGTTTTAACCGTACTTTACATGGGATGGCAATTTCTTTTCTATTATTTTTTATTGATATAAATTTTGTACATTCAAACCTGTTAATCTCAAACCTCATCTTTGAAGAAAAATCGAGAAAAGGGGTTTTCGAGACTGGAGGTTTTATAAAAAGCTATTTTGATTGAATATTTTTTTTTAATAAAATGTTGCTTATAACGTATATTACAATGCATCCTACGCAGAAAAACTTTAATTATAGAATGATTTTATTTCGATTTATTTACTTAAATTAATGATTGTATAAGGTGAACATATCTTCAATATAAAAAATGTAATATTTAATTTCGTTTTAGATTGTGTTTTTAGTTTCAAATAATATCTTTCAAATTTTGTTTTCCTTTTACCCTTTCAGTCCCAATGACAATTTGGCATCATCATTTTAGAAAAAAATTCTGATCGTCTATAGAAATTTATGATATCAAAAAGCACATCATTCGCAAGTGTTCAAACTTTTTCTATCAGATTTCTTTTATTAGTCCCAATAGATGTCAGCCCTATTATTTTTAAAATTATGATCAGAAACATGATGATGCCGAATGGCATCACTGGGACTGAAAGGGTTAAACCAACAAAGAAAATAAATGCTTGTTGAAATACTTGCGGTAACTGAACTTGACCTTCCCGGTAATTTTCCATGTCTTCATTATCGGATTGTCATTTACAAAATTTAAGATTTTTATTTTTTAATAGATGGAATACTTAGTTTTCTCTTTTACTGAAGCCATTTCAACCCTCTCTGAATAGGGGCTTCGTTCCCAGTCGGTAAGGCGTTTGCCTTGCTTCAGGTTCGGGCCCGGGCTTTTCCAAATTAACTGCCGTCCTGTAAACGGTCTGTGTAACCTAAAGTCCGACAAATAATACCTTGTGTAATACCCCAAATAATACCCCCTAAATATACTCCAAGGTCTCAACGCCGTGCACGATGTCGCCCTCAAAGTTGCGTGGGTGTCGACTCGTCATTTGACTATGGTGGGTTCTAAATTATGATGCCCGTCGTCAAGAGCTCTCGTATAGTTCTAGTGCGCCGCTAATTTTACCAACCAACAATTCTAAACAACCCTTGTTTGGGAAGTCAGCAAAATAAAATCAGTTTACTTAGCCACAAGTGTTCATATTCACAACTTCTCCCAGGAGGTTTACACTGATTGTAAAATGTCCGGTCTCTTGTCATTTGACTGCCATTCATTTTTTGGGCCTATTGACTACCTTTAAAAATGGGATAGTAATGATAGTATGATAAATTAAATTCTGAATTTGAATTAAAGTAATGTGCAGATATCAATTAAGGATCTTATTCTAGAATTATTTGCAGCGTATTCGATATTTTTTTAGAAAAAAACAAGCATACATCACAAGATTTTTCTCTGTTCGAAACAAAGATGGGAAATCTATGTCTATCATTTCTTGCAATCTATAAATTTATATTTATTCAAACACTTTTATTTAAAATATTCAAAAAATAACATTTTAAGATCATAAATTCAAGTATTGAGGTTTTAAGGAGTATTTTGACGTCCCTTCCCCTTCTCCCTCAAAAAAATGCGGCCCGCAGCATCAACATTTTTTTCTTCTTCCAAAACTGACCTTTTATCCTCTGTAATGAAAAAGATTTGCCGGACGCTGACCTAAACCCTCAATAAAATCCTGTAATCAAATCTCGACGGAACTCTGTCAGGTGAAATATCCAATTATTTTCCAAATAATCAAATCAGTTTTTGAAGGTAAGGGTAACAGAATTAAACATTTTTAATTTAAATTATTTTTGTAAGTGTTTAATTTTAATTTTTCTTCAGGCGATGGAAATACGAAATTTAAACCAAACTGATGGGATTTGAACGAGAAAGGGTTGTAGTTTTACAGATAATTCGAATTTTCTCCAAAAAAAAAATGGAACATTTTGAGCTCTGAAAGTTCCAAAATTTTAACTTAAATATGAACTTCACATTTGTGCCAAGTTACGAAGAAAACGGATGTTTAGTTTAAGAATATAAAATCTACTTACGAACATACATATTTTAATTTTTATAGACGTAGAGATTAAAATTAATGTATTTTTAAATAAGCTAAAAGCCGTGATTCTAAACTAACTTTTTTTTGCATAAAAACAAACTCTAACTATTAAAAGAAGGATGTTTTACTAATCCGGATCATTGTTAGATTGCTTAACCTAGCGCGCTTAACTGCTGTAGTTTAATTATCTTTATAACGCTGACTAGCTTTAATTTAATTTACAAACGCACACGAGCAGAAACATTTATTTTTTACATTCTTTTTGATATCTTCCTTAACCTTTCACATGTGCCATTTCTAATTCAATGCGCCAGAGCTGTTTACATCGGTTCGACATTAACGGATTCTAAAGTTAAACTGCATTTGCATTTACAGATTTCGCTAGTAATGCCTTAGTTCAACAAGTCGTTTCAGATCATTAAGAAATGTGGTAGCTAATTAGTTTTCCTAAAGTTTAAATCAATTTCTAAGACTTTTTAACTGATTGAAATTCTGGTGAATCCAGTTTTGAAAAACATTCAATATTTATATTTTACGCTCATAGATAATTAATCATTTCTGTAGCGTGATAAAAAAATTCTAAAGACACCTCCGAATCGTCTTCAATTAAAATAATCCTTTAAGAGAATTTTTTATTTGTACATGCGTAGGAGCGTTTTTATATGCATTTAATACTTAAGGTTTATCTATTTTACCCCAGTTTGCATTTAGACAATAGGCACTGCTGAATTTGTCTTACATTTTTCATTAAATGACAATAGGTTAATTAAATAAGTTTTTCGTGTCCACCATAAAATCAGAACTTTCTATCTTCCGATATTTTCTGGAAATATGTCTCCGGAGTGTCTAAATGGAAAAGTTACGTAAATTTAGTCAAAATACATAATTTTTTAGGTTGTTTCAAATAATGAATAAGCCATTATAGGTAATCTTTCATAATTTATAAAAATGATATCAAAAAAATTTCGTTGTGTAATTTAAAACATAGAATGTGAATTCATTATAAAATGTTATTTTTGTATGTAAGAAACTTTCTGACAACTAAAGAACATACAGTACAGTCCATAATCGGCCAAGACATGCTGTGCCCTTTTCAGCTGTCCTGATTAAGTATTATAATTAATGTAGATTAACCTGGGAATATATAACGTTAAACTAGAGATAAAATTAATTGGAAATTTTGGTTAGGTTAGGTTTGAATTATCGTCACACTAGAGCTACACGATTGCTATTGGTGACGGGCGTCGTATTTTAGAACCACAGTCAAGTGACGAGCTCCGACACCTGAATAGGCAGTCAACGCAATAACTGTTACGGGCGACATCGTACGCGGCGTTAGGACTTTGAAGGATATTTAGCATGCACTCCCTTAACGGGCTAGTATTCGTCGGACATTTTTGGCTGCACTGGCCGTTTATAGGTCGGCAGTTATTTTGGCGATGCCCGGACCCGAACCTGGGACCTTTCGCATGCTAAGGGGAGTGCCTAACCGACTGGTCTCCTCAGCCCCATGAAATTGTGGTGGTGTTTTTTTTTTCAAATGTTTAAATGTTGTGCTAGTTTTATGGATAAAACTTAATTTATAGTTGTTTAACACTTTTTAAACATACTTTATTTGTTGTTGTACTGTATAATAATGAAGTTAAGCTATAATATATTCTATACTTACGAAAATCTTTTCAATACTAGGCGGAATATACTTCTTAATATGAAAAAGTTCTTGTAAAAGTTTTTCTTTTCTTTAAAAGTTAGTTTTATGTGAAAGCATAATATTTCGTACTTAAAATTATATGAGGAAGTGGCTTCAAAATTAAGCTTGACCTAGTTTTTCCTAAAGAAATGTCAATATTCTTTTTTGAAGTAAGTTCATTTTTATTTTCATGTAAATTGATTTTATTCATGGCATTGTTATGGTAAAAGCTTTTTATTTAGCAAAACTCTGTACTTTAAAAACCTTTAAATTTTGATTTAAATTCTATTTTTGGAGAAAAAATTCAACAGAAACTCGTCAACTAATGTAATTTTATTCAACATCTTATATATATTTTACCAAGGTTTATTATATTTCTTAACATATTTTAAAAAACCTAGTCTATTTTAGAACTTCAATCATTTTTAAGGAATAATTTGGTTTTTAAATGTAATGAAATAGTTTTTAAAAAAAGTCTAATCTAAAGTCTTTATCCTCGGATATTTGTTATATATCTATACAAACTATTGTAACTAAACATTATAGACATTACGTAACTTTTCTTTGTTGTATTATTCCTGATTCACAATTTGTATTTTGTATTCAATGAAAAAAAAAAGCCTCGCTTACTTAAAAAATTCATTACGAATTAAAATTAAGAAAACCCTTAACATTTTATAAAGAAAATATCCTACAATTCCTCATAGCTTAATTAAATAAAGTTAAAGGCCATTGCTAACTTAACTTAATTTAATTACTTTTAGGTAAAATGCTAAGCCAAATTTTTTGAAATATCCTTAAAATAACTATTTTGAAAGCTGTGCTATTACCAATGAACCTGAGGCTAAGAAATAAATTTAAAATTTTTAATTCTTAAAACAAAATTAAATTGATCTTGAAATTATTTTTGGATGTTAGGCCAAAAGATAAAAAAAAATGATGACATTCAGTTATATTGAACTTTCTTAAAATAGAACTTCACTTAATCAAATTTATTATTTAATCTAATTTTTTTAAATAAAAAGGTGGAGACAATATTAAATAAGATTTTTTTTGTTGAAAATATCGGGATATTCGAAGTGTAGCAAGTACAATATTTGAATTTGATTTTTTTTATTGAGGATCACGTTTATTTTTTCGTTTGATTTATTTAGAAAATTAAACCTTACATTAGTAGTAAGTGAGTAGATTCATAAATTCATTTTCAAGGTGAAGCATCACTTGAATGTTAATATGTACCTCAAAAGTAAATTACGTGACAAAAAAATCATGTAATATGCAATAACAACAATCAATATTTCTAATAAAAATATTCTAGGTTTAGTTGAAATGAAAGCCCAAGCAATGATCTGAATTATTTAATGAACTTTCGAAGTGTGAAGGAAAAAGCCGCGGTGTCAAACCCAAATCTCGGAGACACGAACTATTTAGCATTTTGATGTGAGCAGGGTTCTAAATCCGGGCAGCCAATTAAGAGGGATTGTGAGTCCCATACACTCTTTAAACAAAAGAGTGAAATCCACTCCAGTTGGAGAAGTGCATTTTCGACACCGTAAAGGCATGCATATTTACTCAGACTGTGTTAAAATCACTCGTTTGGAGTGATCCTGTCGGAGGTTTAACACACAAAGGATCCACTCCAAAAGGAGAAGTGCATTTTCCAGTCTGGTGGAGTGAAATCCACTCAGACTGAGTTAAATTAGGAGTGTTTGTTTTAAGAGTGTAGAGCATTAGTTTGGGAATCACAACTTCCGCAGAAGTATTGCTTTGACATGTTACCCTTCAGGTATGGGAATCAACATAACATCGATATCAAACAAATCTGAAACGAAAATGTTTTCTAGTTATTTAATTATATGTTTTTGAAGTTTTAAAATTCCAAAAATATGCAGCAGATGGTTGCAGCAGACACTATTTTAAAACTTAATCAATTAATAATTAAGTAACTGTTATTTTCTTTTCAATTATGTTTTAAATTGATGTAATAATGATTCCCATATCTGGTGAAAACGGGATAAAATGGCAACGCAATACTTCTGCGGAAGTCGTGATTTCTAAACTAATGCAATTAGCTCTATGGGTGTTGGAGGTTAGAGCTAAACATAACTGAGAAATAATAACTAGCGAAACATTTTGACGAGAACAGAAGAAGAAGACTTTATTGATCACACAATCAGGGTTTTTATATACAAGGTTATCACTTAAATTTACATAAACCGCAGTACATACACTGCGGTTACAGTTAAGCTGTCTTGACCGAAACAAATTAAACAAGGAGAATTACTTGGCTCCAACATACGGCCCCATCGGTCAAGAAGTAATTACTTATTTACTAAATTTACAAACATCAATTAACACAGATTGAAATTTCGTTTTCATTAAAGGCTTAGTAAGAAAATCTGCAAAGTTCTTTGAAGTATTGATATATTTCAAATCAAACACTTTATCTTTTAACAATTGCCTTACAAATTGGAATTTTACATCAATATGCTTCGTTTTATTACTTTCTTGTCCATTTTTGGTAAAGTAAATCGATGCTTGATTATCACAATATTGAATTGGAAGCATATCTGTAAAATAAATTTGATCAGAAACACGTTTAAACCAAATCAGTTCTTTGACACTCTCGGTCAAAGCAATAAATTCACTTTCCATTGAACTCAGCCCTATAGGAAAAAATTCCTAATCCCAGTATCAAAATCATACCAGAACCAGTATCAATCATACCAGAACCAGTATAAACATACCGGAACCAGTATTAATCATACTGGGAATTTTTAAAACCAGTATGACATGATACTGGGAATTTTGATACTGGTGTTAGATCATACTGGGAATTTCAATTCTGGTATTAGATCATACTGGGAATTTTGATACTGGTATTAGATCATACTGGAAATTTTTATACTGGTGTTAGATCATACTGGGAATTTTTAAAACTAGTATGACACGATACTGGGAATTTTGATACTGGTTTTACATCATACTAGAAATTTAAAAGCAGGTATGAAATCATACTGGAAATTTTTGGACCGGTACAAAACCATACTGGAAAAGTAACTCGATACTTGAAAATTACAAAACTTGTATGTGGTCATATATATGAAAGCATTCTTTATACTGGGAAATATTACATCTGTATTAACACCATACATCATCCCATTAATGAGTGAAACTGTTTATTAGCATAATATGTATATTTGAAGAGAGCAAAAAGGAGAAAAATGAGAAATATTATATTGTCATAAAAGTAGATATAAAATGAGGATAGAATATTTATTTAAAAAGGAACTAATTTTGCGAATAGAGTAAAACCCATAAATTGAAAAGTTTTATGAAACACAAAAAAAAAATATATTTTTGTCTAATACAAGAATGACAAGTAAAAGGAAATGCAAGAAATTGAAACAAACCAATTATCAAATTTCAATATTTACTATTATTTAAAAAAAGTTTTTAAATTCTTGCTTTTCAAAATTTAAAAATAAATCAACATGTGGGGATTTTATCGTTAATAAGCCTACTGATGACAGTAAGCCTAATTCAGAAATTAAATTTAAATAAGTTAAACTAAGCTCACTGTCTTTTAAAATGTCAGGCGTTGAAAAAATAATAATCAAATTTTTAATGAAATCATCACGTGTTGATCGCATCGTTCTTAAGCCTACTAATGGAAATTGATAATTTACAGTCAGCCCATTCAATTGATAGAACTTATTTAATTATTTTATTAATCTCTTATTCCTAACTATATTTTCATAACAATTTCTAGCTGTTATATATTGCATAGCAGTTGTCATGGGTGAGTTAATTTTTTGCACGTGTAACAATATATACATATGTATGTTAGAAAGAGATGTAAAATAGTTGAATGCCTATCAATAAATTAATTCGATGAAGAATATATATTTCTTCAATAAAACCGAGTTTTTAAATAATCATTCTCAACAAAACATTTTCTAAATTTCAAATTTTGCTTTGAAAGCTTAAAAAGTGGAATGAAAATTCATATTTTGTTTTCTTTATTTATACTTGTTTTAAATGTACAAAACAATACAACCTACTAAATGTATGTATACACCGAAAATACAAACAAAAAACAATATTGTGCAATTAACTACATGTATAATGTAATTGCAAATTAGAAATATATGTAAGCTGTCGGATCGTAAAATGAAAGTAACGAGTTTCGTTTTTCGTGAAATTTACTGTGAAAGCAATTCCTTTAACTAAAAGCTGATTTTTTAATAATATAATACTTTGTCATTAGCGCAACAAATCGCATCTATTCTCTCTTATGTCTATTGTTTTTTTTTTTAAATATAACATTAAATAGTTTATCTTGAGTGCGGACGTGCTCACATTCCGTGTTATCCATTCAGCCTTTATCTTATTTTAAAATTCTTTTGCGTTCAGGAGCTTATACATATTAGCTGCGTTTCAGTTGTATTACTTTGCATGCTGATACCAGGAAGAAAAACTAACTGTTTTATTTTTAGGAATAAAAACACATCCGAATGTTAAGGCTCGTACTCCTTGGTCTCATTGTGCTAAAAACTTTCACTTACCATAGTTTGTATTTTGTTAAGATTTACTGTTACACAAATATCAACTATAAAAAATTTTAAATATCGAAATGCGTAAAACATAAAATAATTAACAGAAAAACATTCATTCAACACACAAACATTCAAATAAATTACATATTATCACAAAGATTGCAAGTGACTGTAACCGTAGAACTTTCTGTTTACAGATGAAGCACACCGCGCGTTTTATTTTTTAAAATTTCAAAAAAGAAGAAAGAACAAAACCAGGTAAGTTATTGTTTTTACAATTTTTTTTATTATAAGCTGATTGTATTTTAATTACATCGTCGAGCGTATTACATGTTATATCTCTATATATGTAACGGATATGCCCTGACTGACTCGTATACGTATCAACATCCATCCAAAACTATAGGTATAGAACCAAATTTAAGGAAATGATTCATGATTCCTATCTACTGATGGCGTAATTTAAGGAGCGATTTTTCGAAATTTAAAGCCAAACGGGTGTAAGAGTGCAAACGTGAGCTGATTTCTCCGTCAATAAGTGGATGTCTGATTGTATCCGGGCCCTTCCTGGAGTTACAGGACTGTCATATAGGCCGTTGTTTACCTTGCTGGAACAGCTATGATATAACAGCATATCTTGATTTGGCAATTTGCCTTAAGTTGCCAAGCCCTGAAAATGCACAAGTATGGTAAACATTCCACTGCATATTTCATATAACTCCATAGGGCTGGGAAGCTGCGTAAAATGTAGTTAGCAGTTGTGTTAGGTGCCAACTCAGGTGTCGTCTGGTCATTTCACTGTGGTTTTAAACTTTGAAGCTATCCTTTGAACTCATCCATCTCCAATAACCCTATTGTAGATCTAGTGTAAGGATAATTCAAAATAACCCTAACCCATATAACAGGATACAACAAACTGTACAATAAATTTTCAACTTGCCAAAAGTCGAAGTAGCTGCACTAAGTTGCCAGTTTCATAAACAAACAAAAGACCTGGCTCAGGATATAATTAAGAATAAAAAAAGTTGCAGACTTCCTATGCTGCTGCTAATTTGCACAAACATGCTATATATGCAGAAAGAGTTGACATTTCGGAGAAGTATATCTAAAACAATGCTCAATGCTAAAATGTTGATATCAGAGCGTGGAGAGTTATAATATACTGATAAGGGTTGCTGACCAGTTGGTACAAAATAAAAATTTAAATAAAGGGAAACACCATTATTAAGAGTACACTCGTGCAACACCTTCTTTATAAAGCTACTAATTATATAATGTTATCTTTTCTCTCTAGGTTGTATGTGATGGAAGATGTTTTTTGAGGCTATGTACTTTATAAAAAGATAGATGGAGGATGACGTTGAAATAAGCTCGTCCCATTTAAGTCTTTTTTAAAAGTCATGCATCTCATAGTTGAATTATACATCTGCTGTTAAATTCTAGAAACTGCTGCTGGGCTCGGAACGCAACCTGTTTGAAATTGAAACCATCTTTTCAAGTTAGATCGATCCGACCAAACTTAGAAATCAGTGCTTTCAGGTATACATATTTATTTTTTAAAAAATAATTTTAAAAACAAAAAATAAAATTTAGAATTTGATATGCAAAATGTTTAGTGGAAAGTTTTAATTATTATTTTTTTAAAGAGTTAATTTCAATCAATGTAATGTTAAGACATAAAAATCACTGTCAAATCTTATTAATGTGATCCTGAAGAAAAAGTTGGTGTGGTTTGCACCTTCCATTCTGAACATATTATTTTATGATTTGTAAATGTTTAAAATATCTAACTAAGAATTCTTTATTTTAATAATAGGCAAGGATGTAAATCATGTCGTTATAAATTGAGGGGGTTGGGGATCAAATTATAATATATAAAAATTCAAATAAGAAGTTCTTAGTTTTACAAATGTCCATCATCATGAAAAAGTTAAACTTCAGATTTCTTCTAGTAAGAGGGGTTTTGTTAAGTGAGCTGTCTTGGTAAGAGATTTGAAATAAAGCTCTAATAATTTCTTCACTATTTATTAATCAGAATTTTATTGCATATCTGATCTGTACATGATTCTAGATTTACATTTGTGTCATCAGAGGATGTTATACTAATGATACAATTAACAGCACTCGATTTCTAATAGTTATTAACTTAACATTTACTTCTAATTTATTTGGAAATGTATTTATGAGGTTAAAATTCTTTATTTCACTTTTTTGGTACGTAACCTGAATACGAATAACTTTGGCACTGTTTAGGTTTTTTTCCATCCATCTATATTTATAAAAGAAAGGTTGTGTCTCTGCGGATTTTAAAGAAGTACTTATATTGCCCAGAAAAATAGTTTTTAATCTAGATTCCTTTTAATACCTATGGGTACACTTGAGGCTTAGTTTTTTTCACATTTGATTATGATTTTTTAATTAATATAACAGTTTGAAGGCTACGTCATCCATCTAAAAGTGAGTGACCATAACAAGGCATGAAAACACATGGTCTGGGCAAAACAGGGGCTCGACTTTATACGTCGATAAACATGAAAATCCAGTAAGACGAACCGTTAAATAATTAGTAAATCAATTGATCGTCTTCTTTCTAAATCTTATTTTGATTTACTTATCTCTATATTTTTTATTCATTAAATTTTTTTACTATTAATACAAACGTTGTCTTATGTTATTGTTTGCTTTTTTTGTGCGCATGCGCTAACATGTAATGGATTTTGGGTATTTTAGTAAGTAGGTATGCCTGCTAAAAGAAAATAATATGTTCCCACACGAAAATAAGAAAAAAAGTGAAGATTTCTAAAATCAGAAGACAATAAGAAACATCAGATCAACAAATGAGGAAGGAAGATGCCGCCGGTTGTCCAATGTCGCCATACACCAAAAAGTAGGATTTTACCACGCCGTCGTCTAGTCAGAATGTCAGCTGCTCAATCGAGGTATCTGGAAACAATATTGCTGTTGCAGTTCATGCTTTCAAATGAATTTGTATTACAGGAGGCCTGGGCATACGCCAACTTTCAATGTTCAGGGTCATGTAATCTCATTGGAAGTCTGCTATCTTGATCTAATGGGAACAGCTATGATATAGTGGCCGTTTTCGATTTGGCGGTTTGCATTACTTTGCCAAACTATATAAATACCTATTTGTGGTAAGCATTCCATTGCATATTTCATACATCTCGATAGATATAGCAACTCAACTTTAAATTTTCCATCTCGCCAAATATCGCCAATGAACAGACCGGTCAGTATATCATAGCTGTACCATTTGAAAGAATCCATGTTTTCCTTAGATCAGCTGCATGTTGGATGTTTAGAATAGGTACAAATGGAAATTATTCATATCTTGGCTCCAAATTGCAGGACTGCACAGTGCAAACATTGTATGTCTGGAAGCTCTACAACATGTAACGTTGAAATCTTTAAGTACAAAACTACTTAGCATTTTAAGTATCAATTGTTTTAGGAATAATTTGTTAGCATTTAAATTTAATTTTAAAATTAAAAAAATATAAAAATTATGAAAAAAATACTTCTGTTAGGGTCTGGTATGGTAACTTTATCCCAAGCAGGAAATATGCATGAAACGTACCTTTTACCATCTTTTAGGGCTGTGCTATAGAATTAAATAGTCTAATATTAAAATATCTAAACATAAAAATTGCCAAGTTAAAAAATATTTAATTTTTTTCTAACTAAATATTTGCATTCCACTGCTTCACAGAATGACATTACAGAGAAAAGTCATTACATTGACAGACTTAATTAATATGAAATAGTTTTAACTTTTCACAAAATAAACTCAAATCTTTTCTGGTATATTGTTTTAGAATTTTATAGAAATTAGATCTGTTTGAAATGAAATTTCTTTATGATTAAAACATAATAGATGTATTACTTTATTTCTATATTAAGAACTACATACAGGGTGATTATAAAGAAAGTTTGCCAACATCTGCTCTTCTAGAATCCGTTCCAGTTAACTGATTGAGGTGAGATTGCAAGTATAGTTATTTGGAGGTATGCCCTCGAGATTCTGTGATTAGCATTACAGTGGTGGTTACGGTTATAGTTACAGAAACTCGAAAATGTCGGATGGCAACGAATGGTTTTTTCATGTCTCAAAATTTTCAATGCATACGAAAACCTTAAATAGTGTTGGAACGGCACGGATATGTCCAAAACCCGACGTGTTATCCGTACGCATAAGAGTTCTGAACACCGCCCAACAAAACATGATCTCTGCGCACACTGTAAATTTGCATATGACTTGGGCAGATACCAATCGCAGAACGCTGTTCACCAGATATTCAGCTTAGGAAGCCTATAAAATACCAAGCATACCGTTCTGTGATTGGTATATTGCCTAAGTCGTATGCACATTTATTGTTTGCGCCCAGATTGTGTTGTTGGCCGGGTTTCAGAACTGTTTTTTGGGTATGCATAACACGTAGGTTATTGGACATATCGGTGCCATTTCAATGCTATTTAAGGTTTTTGCATGTGCTGACCATTTTGAGACAGGAAAAGGAGGGTGTTGCCATTCATCATTTTCAGGTTTCTGTAACCCTAACCGTGAGCACCACTGTAATGCCATTCACAGAATCTCGGGCGCATACCTCTGAATATCTATATTTGCAATCTCATCTCGATCGGTTAACTGGAATGGACATGGATGTGCAGATGTTTGCAGAGTTTTATCACCCTGAAAATTGCAACACAATGCACCACTGAACTAAGTGCTCAAATTATGTGGTCGTGTGGTTTAATTTTTTAATTGCCATTATTTGTTTTTGCCATTGCTAATTTTTGTTATTGAATAGTTACATTACCCACCTGTTTACAGTTCTAGTTACGGGGTCATACCAGAATCGATACCATATCTGGTATTGATACTGGATCCTGTATGGTTGTAAAACCACTATTGATATCGGCTTTTGAAACACCAGATCCGGTATCATTGTCGGATCTGGTATGGTTGTAAAACCGCTATTGATACCGGCTTATGAAACACCGGATCCGGTATCGATACCAGATCTGGTATGGTAAAACCGCCATCAATACTGGATCCAGTATGGTTGCAAAACCGCTATCGATACCGGCTTATGAAACACCGGATCCGGTATTGATACCAGATCCGGTATGGTAAAACCGCTATCAATACCGGATCCAGTATGGTTGTGAAACCACTATCGATACCGGCTTATGAAACACCGGATCCGGTATTGATACCAGATCCGGTATGGTAAAACCGCTATCGATACCGGATCCGGTATGGTTGTAAAACCACTAATGATACCGGCTTATGAAACACCGGATCCGGTATCAATACCAGAACCGTTATCGATAACGGTTCTGGTATTGATACCGGATCCGGTGTTTCATAAGCCGGTATCATTTTTTCCGGTATCATTTTTTTCCCAATAGGGAGTGCTATGCACTTTTGCTTGCTCGACTTCCAAGTTATAGGAACACCGCAAAAATAAACAATATATCCACTAATCGAATGTCTATCATTTGTCTTACATGCCCAATTGGCATCCGAATATGCACAAAACAAAGAATTATCAATGCAAGACAAATTAATTTTATAATCCTTAGTGGAAAAAACGTAATTTAGAATATCTACAACAACTAGCCAATGTTCAAAATTATAACTATTACAAAATTGTGCCATGATATTAACCGAATAAGCAATATCTGGTCTAGAACGATTAGCTAGAAATGATAGACAACCAATTAGAGTACGATAAGGAAAAGTTTTCATAATATCATTTTCTTCAATTACACTTACTCTAGCAGGCAAACTATAACCAACCTTAAAAGGTAAGCTTGGATTACTTTTTGGCAAGTCTTTAAATTTAACTTTTAATTTATCTATATAAGTTCCTTGATGCAAGTAAGTATTCCCATTAATTTCTTCAAAATTTACACCCAAAAGATATTTAACTTTTCCTAACTCTACAATATCCAATTTACTTTTAATTAAATTAATAGCATTATTTAAAACATTTTGATCCTTACCAAAACAGACCATATCATCTACATAGACAGTTAAGATAACGTTATTGTTTAACATGTAGGTACAATGACACCAGTCTAGTTTCTCAAATCCTAGATCTTTCAGAATTTCGTCCAAAGTATTATGCCACTCTCGACCACTTTGGTGTAAGCCGTATATGGCTTTCTTAAGTAGACAAACCTTATGTTCTTCACCTCTTGCAACATGTCCCTCAGGTTGGCTCATGAAAACCTCTTGGTCTAGGTTCCCGTATAAGTAAGCAGCTCTCACGTCTAACTGGGCATGCAACCAACCTAGTATAAACACTAATAATACAAAGAGAAATTTGATTAGAGAAAAATTTACAATAGGTGAATACACATCGAAAAAGTCTTTATTCTTGGTTTGTGTAAATCCTCTCGCAACCAATCTACTCTTGAATCTTTTGACATTGTTTTTGTCGTCTTTCTTGATTGAAAAAATCCACCTACTACCAATGATTTTTGCATTTGGTGGTGGGTCAACCAATTCCCATACTTTTCTTTCACGCATAACGTCCAACTCCGCTTTCATGGACGCGTCCCAACTATTTTTATCAGGAGACGTTTGTGTTTCATGAAAGTTTTGCGGGATTTCAGTTAAGTACGTTTCGTTAAAGATTTCATGCAAAGATTCGTCAAAATCACTTATACACGAATTTTCATCACTTTTAGGTTTTTCCTTTACTACACTTGCTTTAAAGTTAAAGTTTTTAGGGTCAAAGGGTATTTTATTTTTATTACAATATACTTTCACATCGTTGAGTGATTTAAGTTTAATCTCACTATTTGGGGGATAATAATTAACGTAAATCTTGTTACTTCGATTTCTAGGACTTTCAACTCTACGCCACTGATCAATATTGAGAGGCGTTGGTTTATCAGGTTCCGGTTCACTGTCATCAGAAATCTGATAGTTATCCACTTGAAAAGTTACATTATTTTGCACTTTTGATTTCCCAAATAATGATTTCACCCCATTTTTACTTTCATCTACACGAACGTGTATTGTTTCAATTACAGTTCGTTCATTAGGGAGATATACTCTATATCCTTTACGTTTAACTGCATAACCAATCAAAATCCCCAATTTTGCTTTAGGTTGGAGTTTATTTCTGTTAACTTTAGGCACATGGACATACGCCAACGATCCAAACACTTTTAGGTGTTTAATGGATGGTTTAAATCCTTTCCAAATTTCTATTGGAGTTTTACCTTCAGTTAGTTTATGTGTGCATCGGTTTCTAACATAAACAAAAGTTTTTAACGCTTCAGCCCAAAAACTAGGTTTTAATCCGCTGTCCTGCAATAACGATCTTATCCCGTTTAAAGCAGCGTAATTAAAGTTTTCGGCTAATCCGTTCATTTCCGGTGAATAAACGGATGTCCGTTCGGCTTTAATACCCAAATCATCTAAGAATTTCTCGAATTCTTTATGCACAAATTCCATGCCGTTATCACTTACTACAGTTTTTATCTTTTTGTTAAGTTCACGCTCAGAACGTGCCAAATATAGTTTAAAACAATTAAAGACTTCACTTTTCTTTTTGATTACAAAAACATCCACTTTACGCGAATAATCGTCAACAATTGTTAAGAAATATTTACAACCGCCTATAGAGCTAACGGGTGAGGGTCCCCAAACATCACAATGTACTCTCTCGAGGCATTCTGTAGTTTTACGCTCATACACATGGTTTCTTTTAAATGAGGTTCGATTGGATTTCGACACTATACAAGTTTCACAATTTTTATTTGCTTTTGTTAACTTTAAATTTTCTAAACCTTTTACGCTTTCCTCAGCACTCATTTGCTTTAATAGAGGATAGTTAACGTGGCAGAACCTACGATGTATTAATTCGCTATCTAACATAGCATGCATAGAAGAATTTACATTAGGTTTTTGAACTTTAGGAAATGCATATATTACATACAATTTATTTTTAACTTTAACAGTTAAGAAATATTTACCATTTGGTTTATAAATAACCATTTTTGAATGTCCCCACTCTACTGTAAACCCAGCAAGATCCATATTTGCTCCTCCAATTAGATTACGTCTCATATTTGGGGCGTACAACACATTAATAAGATTCATATTTACGTTACCCGAGACGTCTTTTACGATCAGCGGAATGTCACCCATTCCAGTCACTAGAGAGGTAGAATTCTTATCACCGATTAGAGCTTTCGTCGGCGGCAGCTGCTGGAAGTTCTGGAACAGATTTCGATCGTTGCAGAAATGCGTAGTTGCAGCAGAGTCCACCAGAAACTCAACCAATCTACCGTCAGTGTTAAATGCTCCTGGACTTGCACTATCTTCTGTTTCACTGTAGAATGTCTGTCTTTCTTCTTTCTTCTTGAAGCACCGGTCTTCTGTATGGTTCTTCATTTTGCAGTACGAGCACGGCCCCATTCTTTGACGTCGGTCATTTTCGTAAAAACCTTTTTCTTCTCTTGAAGTCGTGGAGGGTTCCAGTACGCGACCACTGGCATTTTGGTTGTTTGATCTTGGGATATTCTTCCTGTAAGATCTTGACTTCTTACTGGAGTTTGAAAGATAGGCGTCTGCAATGAAGGTATCGGATAGTTCGTCTTTTTGTTTCAGCTTTATTCTCCCAGATTCTGTCACCAGTTCTCGTTGCACTTCATCAAACTTGAACTTGTCATCTTCTAATCGATACAGAGTCTGTACTACACTGTCGTATTCGGTGGGTAGCCTACGTATCATCTGGAAACACACCAATAGATCGGGTATTTTGAATCCAGCTTCGTCTATCTGTACCTTCTTCTCGTATACTCTTTTGCAGAAAATCCCAATGGTTTCCTCCTCTGGGTCAAATCGTAGCTCGTTGAACTCGTCCAGTAGTGTTGCTAGTCTGGCTTTACTCTTCGGCTCGAAATTTAATTCTAATTCTTCCCAGGCTTCTTTTCCATCCGTGGTTTGGGATATCAACGTCTGAAACTTTGATTCGATGCCTTGATAAATCGTAGTATACGCTCTTGTTTTCCGAAGATTGTAGTCCCGCTTCTCACGAGCAGTAGCGTCTACGGCAAGCTCCTCTTCTTTACCAGTCACAAATTCCCAACATCCTCTATCCATCAGGAGGACTTTCATGTCTTGTTTCCATCGGACGTAATTAGTGCCATCTAGTCGAGGGAAAGATACCGTTGATGCGAAGTCAGCCATAGTCCAAGACAATTTATCTCTTACAAAGTATTTCTTGATATTAGTTACGTTTAGTTTAATCTTTAAATTTTAGAATTTTACTTAAATTCGTAATTGACTCCTCAAACACGCAAATCGGCCCATAACCTGTTGGAGGTTAGAGCTAAACATAACTGAGAAATAATAACTAGCGAAACATTTTGACGAGAACAGAAGAAGAAGACTTTATTGATCACACAATCAGGGTTTTTATATACAAGGTTATCACTTAAATTTACATAAACCGCAGTACATACACTGCGGTTACAGTTAAGCTGTCTTGACCGAAACAAATTAAACAAGGAGAATTACTTGGCTCCAACAATGGGACTGACAGTCCCTCTTGACAACACTCTAGCCAAACTCTGCACGAATACATTGCTAAGTTCTAATCTAACTTGTGTGCTAGACCTCAAACTAAAATGATGTAATTATAAAGTTTCACGTCTTTATTTGGGCGTGGGATCAACACTTTTGGAATGCAGATGAAAAACATTTACTTTAACTTAACAAAATTTAGCAAATAGGCGATTTCTCTAAATGCAGATGATACAATTGCAGTCATTTACAAATATTGCAAAGTTTTTGGTTCTAAATGAAATTGCTATTAACAGTGCATTATTTTTAATGTATTCCCTCAATGCTCTTTTTATTGCGAAACTTTCGACAAAATTTAAAAAATAACCCATGCCAATTCTGTCAGATGTAGTTCATAATATGATTCACCACTAAATAGAACTATACATTATAAATTAGAACTATACATTATTTCGTTAAACAGACTTCCAACTGTAAAAATATCACACCAAGATATACACATAAAATTTAAAATAACATTTAAGAAATTAAACAACTTTTAAAAATTTAAAAAAACAAAATTAACTCCATATGAGTTCAAATTCCTTACAAATAAAATTTTACATAGGTTAAATATCCTTACGAATTAAATTTCACATTATTTTTAATTTCACACACATTAAATTCCCCTTTTGCTACAATTATACACAAATATAATATTACAGTAGTTAAAAGTTCTCATTTTAACGCATTCCACAACTGTTTGCCATACCTCTGACCAAGACGCACTTGTCTTGAATTCTTTCTTTCGTTGCCTTTCACTTTCTTTTCCTACTTCATTTTCGGTGTGTTTTTTTTAAACTTCCATTACACATTGGGAGAATCCTTGCGCTCAAAAGAAAATGTCATTCCGAAACGTAAAAAGGTCACTAGCTCCGTCGAAATTCAATTTTTCCATATATTTCTCTGGAGAAAACAAGAACACTTTAGCCGAAAGAGAGACTATTCAACTCAAATTTTAAAAGCTTGAATGAATACAATAAAATTTATTTTTAGTTTGAATGAAATTTGATCTTGTAACAATATGTAATACAACCCTAGATTGGGAATTCAAGAATGTAACAATTTGTGATACATATGTGAACTTTAAAATGTAAATTCAAATATTATCCACATCCTTGTTGCTTTAGTGTTTAATTATTGTTTTCTGTTATTTTAATACTGTATTTTTCCATAATAATCTATTGTTAATAATATTGAATCGCAGATATTAAAGGTTATTTGAATGCATGTCTTAAAGCTTTTCCGTTGCCTTGTCTTGGCTTGATTGCTACTTCTGGGTTTTTCTTTGTTAAATGACCGCAATTTCGAAGTTTCAAATATATTCCATGGTCTTTTATTTTGAAGTTCAACAGTCATTATTTATTTTTTTAAATCAGGAGAAACAACCAAGCTCCAAAACAAAGTTTCATGATTGTTTCATTTTCTTCATTTTGTTTTAATTTTCAACAATCTTTGTTTCAATTCGTTGATTTATTTACAAAATAAACACTTATTGTTTAAATCAAAGTTTAAGCATAAAATTTAGAAAAGCACTCGTAAAAAAATTACTTTTAACTTATTTGTGCTAGTGCTACAAACAATGTTTAACTTATTAACGACAATTAGCAGGAAAATTTGTCGTGCAAAAATAAGCTTTCTGTGCTTAACTTTATTTAAATAAAATATAAAACAAATGAAGATCTCAGTACTGAACAGTTTGTGTAAGACAAAGTAAAGTACACGAAAAACGTTTTCATTTGGTAAACTGTACTCCGGAATGCGTCAGTAATTGGTTAATATGCATGCCAAATGATATTGTATTCCAAATGATGTTCGTAATCCAAATTATATTTTTATGTTCGCTTTCACTACCGTAGCACACTATTTGAAAAAACAATAAGTATTTTAAATAGTCTTTGTATGTATTTATCATAATGTTTATTAATATATAGTCTTTACGTTGAAATTACATTCGTTAATACAGTGATTGCAAGTACGACTATTGAATCATTACATCACTAGAGTGAATAAATGAGTTGAATTAATGTATTTATATGAATTAGTTAATGTTAGATAACGTTTAAAGGTCCACAAATATCAAGATATTCATCATCGTGGTTGCGAAAGCAACTGTTTTTAAATTAAACATTGACATTTAAATTGAAATGCGAATAGCTGCAATAAAATTAAAATGCCTCATTAGAGATGCAATAAAAATTATTTTAATATTCGTGTGAAGTATTTTTAGTTGGTCTAGTTTCCAAAAACTATCGCAATGTTAGTAAGCGAAGTTTATTTGTAAACTATTAAACTGTCTGCATATCCTGCCTGAAGACCTTTATTCATCGAGACGGAGTTTGTCGAGTTTACATGTTAATCAATAATTTAGCTTCCGGCGATTTCGACTTACCTTAAAGCTCGCTATTATAAATTTCCTTCTCTTCAGTCATGATTCAAAATTATTCCAAGAATAGAGAAAGTTTTTGAAAACATTTTTAACTCTGGAAATATTAGTGACGCAATTACTTCGATTGTATGCAGTGAAGGTGTTAAAAATAGGTTTTAACTGCTTTGTTTGGATATAAATATCTAACAATTTATTTCTTGCGTAACGGTGTTTAGCAATAAAGCAATCTTACCCACAAAAACATTCGTATTTTTTATAATCGATTGCATTTATTTCCGTTTCAATTAAAACTTTTCAATAGTTGATAATTTATGTTCAGAAGTGAAGCGATAAAACTTATTGTTTGCTTCAATCAAAATATTCAATGCACAGCATTTCAATGGAGTTTTTTTCTTATTTCCCTCTGTTATAGTTTAAATCTGTGTTGGATATTCAAAAACTTTTACGCAGAAACTTGCTTTTAATTTAAGTTGGCTTAACAGTTTTTAATAAATGAAATACATTTATTTTCTGAATAAAACAGATTTCATGGAATAAAATTCCAGAGACTTCATTGAATAAAAAATCAATTTTATTGAACATTAATGAAAGGTAAATAGCAATTAAGTTATTCTACCTTTTGAATAACTTTTAGTTTTGAATCAATACATTTTTAAGCGTTCTAAAAATTTATGTATTAAAGCCGACATTTACCCAACAAAGTTTTTTAACAACAAAGCTAACAAAAAGCTGTAAGAAAAATTTTATGTCTGGCGAAATAAATCAGTTAAAAAATTCTTAAAACAAATAAGTAAAAAGGCACCGAACACAGCATTAATTCTATATTTAACATTTACATGTTAAATTTGGCTAGTTTAACTTATTTTATTCCGAAATTTCAATAATTATTACGTATCATTTGCAAAAATCAATTTATGCTTCAAATAATAAATAGGTAATATTCCCTCGCTTTTAAATAGAATGAAAACATTTCATATCACCATACAAAGAATCTAGCAGTGAAATATATTTGACGTCATTTCAAACTGATCAATGTCGCAAAAATAAATTTGTTTAAATTTATTGTCTAAAAGAATTAAAATTTCTCGAGCTATTGTTACAAATGGCGATGGTGATTTAATTCTAATAAAAATGGCTTTTTATGTTTTTTAAATGAGCATTACATTTTGCAGTTTTTTAAATAATAGAAAAACTTCGAATTCGAATTATTTTCTGAAATTTTCAATGTATTCTAATATCGATGCGCTGAATTTTTTGACGTATCAGTCATTTGTAGTTTGGGCTATGAAAGTGGGTGACGGACAGACGGACTGAACAATTATAATACCTTCTCCACTTTTCACGTTATAAACGTAGTGTGGAAGCTAAAAACTGACACATGCAGCGATAAAGTAAATTGCAGATATGTATCCTTAACTACATTTGCCCAAAATGTTACGCGACCGTTAAGAAGTTACTTTCAAGTATATCGTTCAACAACTGTAACCAATAACTATCTCGGATATATCTAAAAATCCCTCATATAACCACCGCTTTATAGCATTGGGCTCGTGGACGTTAACACCAACGCCAATACAGGGTTGTCATGTGAGACTATTAGTTGCCCCAAAAGTAAGCCCCAAACAACACTGCATTGCTAAAATATGTGCCGACCTATATACAACCTATGTAGTTAAAAAGTCCCCGTGTAGAGAAAATGCACGTTAAGTATGTGTCAAAGTTCCGACGCCGTATACGATGTCATCCTTGACAGTTGCATAAGTTGCCTACTCGAGTGTTGGCTCGTTACTTGACTGTGATTCTAAATTATGGAGTTGAAATTTATTTCAACTCACGGTTTTTAGGTAAAAATTATAAAACTTAATTATTGATTATTATTGGTGTAATAAGCATAGCTTCTACTATTAAAACGAAGAGAAAATATCATCAACTTAATTTATTTTTATTTGTAAATTTATAATTGAGCATTTAAATTCTGCCGCCACTTTGTTTACAAAAAATTTCTGCGGTTAAAATTTTTATGTCGTGTAGTTTGAATTATCCTCGCACTAGAGCTTCACGAGGGCTATTTGCGTCGTATTTTATTACCACAGTCAAGTGACGAGCCGACACCTGAGTAAGCACCCAACGCAACCGTTAAGGGCGACATCGTACGCAGAATCGGGACTTTGGAGCATATTTAACGTGCACTTCCTCTACACAGGGTATTATTCTTCGGACATTTTTGTCTGTACGGGCCGTTTACAGGTCGGCAGTTATTTTGACGATGCCCGGACCCGAACCTGGGAATTTCGCATGCTGGGCGAATGCCTAACCGACTAGGCTCCCAACCCTTTTATGTCATTTAGACTACAATATGATTTAGTATACTTATAGTTTAATGTGTTTGATTACAGTTTTGGTACTGTTGCATTTACAATAATTATGTCATATACACTCTTAAAACAAACGAGTGAATTTAACTCAGTCTGAGTTAATTTTCACTCTTTTCAGTGTCGAAAATGCACTTATCCTATGGGAGTGGATTTCACTCTTTTGTTTTAAGAGTGTAGTTTACAATTTGTAAAAGGAGTTTTCCTATTTGGCGACTTCACTTAAATCATAGACCTTCCCCCTCATCTCCTCTGACCTTTATCCTTGCGCCTCGGCCCATTGCCCATGTTAGCTCAATCAACTAAAACACGGCGTTAAAGCCCGCTATAAAGCAGAGAGCGAAAGCAGGTCCCCACTTAAGAAGGGTCTTCCATTAACCCGGAATATCTCGGTATCTCGACGGCTCCTTTCTTTTTCTTTCAGTTTTTATCTGTATCGAGGAGTTGACGAAGCTGTCACACCTTCCGCAAATTGAGTTACGAGGGATTTATTTTAAAAGCAAATTCGCACGCCTGTGTGTGAATCGCTTTTCTAAAGATGGTGTTTTTTTTCTTGGGACTGTTTTGAAAATGAAATTATAATTTCGATTTTTCTACATAATGTGTATGTTGTTTGTCGTTGTGGAATGAATATCAGACAATTTGTCTCATAATTCCCATTGTAAATTTTATTTATATGCATTATTATGTAATTTTAAGGATATGTTCTTTAAAAATTTAAAATGCCATTTTGTCAATTCTCGAAGAGTTTCCTACCATATCCTTAATTAATTTTTTTAACTTGTATGTCTTAATCTTGCCATTTGATTTTTTTTAAATAAATATATATTAACAAACATATTTAAAAAAAATTATTCCAGCGCTTTAAAGTGTAGTTGAACAAAATTGGAGTTGAAAATGTTTAAAGCTTAAAAGTCGACAACCAAAACAACAATTGGAACTGGGAAGCCCATTCGGTCAAGGCGTTTGCGGAAGGTCCCAGGTTCGGGTCTAGGCATCGCCAAAATAACTGCCGACCTGTAAACGGCTCGTGATGACAAAATTTATCCGCCCCTAACTGCTGCGTTGGTAGCCTATTCAGGTGTCGACTCGTCACTTGACTGTGATTCTAAATTATGCCACCCGTCGCCAATAGCCCTCGTGTGGCTTTAGTGCGACGATAATTCAAACAAACTTAACCAAAACAAAAATTGTGCTGCCTAGATTAGTTCAGAGAAAGGCAATCTCATCTAATAATTTAATTACAGACTTATATGTACTAGAAATGGGAAAATAGGCAGACTAATTGCAAACGTCTGATAATAATGTTAATATCGGATAATAATGTTGATAATAATAAGTGAGTAGAACATTCAAAATCTCCTGACGCTTCTAATGTTAAAATTTAAGGTAAACTTGTAATAGCGGATCGACATTTATTTTTCTTTTATAATGTTGTTGAATTAGTAAAATTACTCATACTTGAGCGACGTAGCTTATAAGAAGTTTTAAGTTTAGTACCACTAAATAAATGGTTGAATTATCAGAATAATAGTTGAGAAAATACTTTAGCCTAAACTGTGGTATTCCAGTTGACTTATATTAGATTCCCTGATCGAATTTATAATGGAATAGATTTATAGCCACCAAAGCGTTCTTGCATTTTATCTCAACCAGTCGGACAAAAACGAAATAGTATTTTCGTGCACATACCCCATCAAATGTGAAAAGGTTATCTATTATTAAGTGGCAAGACCTACCTTCTAGCATAAGTATTCGTAGAAGTTAGGAATCTACTTTTAAGGGCGAATGAGCCCAACTGAGGCAAGGTCTCCAAACATAAGTGCTTCTGTGTTAATCCAATGGGGAAAATATTATTTTCTAAACCACATTTCTCCGGCTGTATTAAATATATTTACAAATGTTTTTTTTAATGTAGCTGATTACATGTCTCGATAATCCCACTTTATAAAATTGATTCGAATATTTTTTTAATTTAGGAGAAATAATTTTGCACAATTTTTGAAAGAATTTTAAAAAAGTGGGAATATAAAGACCTATTGTGTTTAATGAAATTTTACGTAGAATTATAACGAATACATTTATGTATTATATCTTTTTTTTGACTTCTCATCGTATTTCAACTATGTTAACTGTATAAGTATTGCATAATTATATTTTACCTACTCTCTCTCTTAAATTTGTGCAAAAAAATAACTTACTATTTGTTAAAGTATTCGCACTAATGTGGGCATTTTATCCAGTTAACGACTCATTTGTGCTTAACATTAAAACCTTCCTTACAGAATAAGAATATTAACTTAGTTAAATCTTAGCTAAGTTTTTAAAATTCGTTTTTCGTGTACTTTACTTTGTCCTACACAAAATTTTCAGTACTTAGGTCTTCATTTGTTTCATATTTATTTAGATAAATTTGAGCAGAAAGCTTATTTTCGCATGACAAATTTTCCTGCCAGTCGTCGTTAATAAGGTAAGAAATGTTTATAAAATAAATATAGGTATATTTGTTTAAATAAGTATCAAGCACATATTAGTGATGAAGAACTTTTTATTATTAAATTATACTTTATTGACTTATATCTACTCAGGATTTTTGGAATAGAATACCAAGAAATAGGATTTTAGGAATAGAATACCAAGAAATAGGATTTTAGGAATAGAATACCCAGAAATAAAAGTTTTACTATTCATCTCTGACACCTCAATACCCTTTTGAATATTTCAGTAGAAAAATTTAGTAGGACTTCCAACACCAACTTTTAATCACTGACACAATGCCCTATATTTGTGCATTTGCCCATAGAGTTATGCTTTTTCCCATTCCTAACGTCACGTAGTTCTCCTTTCATTACTTCTGAATGCAAGCGAAGCCCTAGTGCTATCTTTCTCCCTATAAACATTAAAAATACAAAAAGTTGTTGAAAGAGTATTATTATAAACTGCGCCACACAGACCAAACAAAAAGTGGCCCCCAAAACTTTAGGTGATCCAATTTTACAATACCCCCCCCCCCCCCCTCTTCACCAAAGTCAAATTCAATTTAAAAGCAGTTAATATTTTCGCATTTCTAAGGGAGGTTATATAAAATTTCGTACATTTATTTTAGTCCAAACATGAATTATCGTTGAAAGGTTTCTCCAAATGGTGTTTTCCAGACCAATTATTCTTTTTCCAATCCGCCGCCATTTTTCTGGTAAACACCCATTGTCAAATCACGCCTCCTTCCATGGACAAAGCCGCCTCAGATCTATTGGTTCGGGATTTTTTCCCGGGTTTTGAATTGATGCATATATGGGTTACGTCTGGGACTTCATTGGCTTCTATTGGCTTATATATCGATGTCATACGGGATTTCAGATCAGATGCACTCATCTCCTCGTATGATCTGCTCATACCGACTCCAGTTTTATTAATTCCTTCGACTGCAGCGTTGGGTCCCGGGAAACCATGGGGAATATTCTATCCAAACGCGGTCAGTGATATTCTTGTTATCTCATTTGCTCTTGAATATTATCTTCAATTATTTTTTTTTTCAGTTATTTATTTCCTGTTTCAGTTTTTAATTTAATTCGTAATTAGTCTTTCCGTTATTTTCTTCACATCGATTGTTAACGCTTGATTTTATTTAGTAGTGCCCAAGTTTATTTTTCATCGCATGTTTTTTTTCTTTGGTATTTTTACTCTGTGTATTTTATGAACTGCATTTAATCCAATTTTTTTAACTTTTGATTTTAATAAGCTTATTTATATTCTAATTAGATTTGGTAAATCCTTTAAAACGTGTGTAACAAAATGCTTTTAATTTTAGTTTTGTAGGATTAACTTAACCATGTAACCCCAACTCTAAACCCCCTAGACACCAGCAGAGGGCACTGATGCTAGCAACCCCAACATAACCCCGATCTGTGTAACTCCCCCTTGTAACCACCCACACTTCGAGAGCAGACGCGAGCAGAGAAAGCCCTGCGTTTGCCACCTGCCGGCTAGAGTGCCGAAATAAAGTATCTATTTTCATATGAAGCATCAGTGTTCTAAATAGTTCCCCCCACAAGTTGGGGGCATCGCCGGGATTGGCCCGAAGAAACTACAGTCTACAGCATCAGTTGGTGAGAAAATCAATTTTTTTAAAATGTACAAAAACGCGAAAAAAGAAGACATTTTGAAATGTGCGGCAGAGCTAAACGTAGAAGTTCCAGAAAGCCCAACGATTTTGAGTCTGAAAAGTCTAATCGAAGAAACGGAGATATTCAAGAAAGATCCAGATTTCGTTGGAGACATGATTGCCTCATTTGTAGAGGAACGCAAAGAAAAAACGGCTAACGATAATATCCTCGCAATTAAACAGTTAGAAGTAGATAAAATATCTAAAGAAATCGAATTAGAAGCCGTAAAAAATCAAAATAGTAACGTAAATTCTAACTATCACCCTAACCCGAATTCTGACTCCCAAACTCTAGAAAGCTACCTTAAAAGTGTTAAAATTTTAAGTATGCCGTTGCCAACTAACCCAGAAAACTTTAACTTGTTCTTTTTATCTTTGGAACGCGCATTTCAGTCAAAACAAGTCCCTAATCATTATCAGTCGGAAATATTAATTAATTTATTAGGAGAAAAGTCACGGAATATTTTGTTAAACGTAGAAGAAGGAGATTTGAATGATTATAAAAAAATAAAAACGATTGTTCTGAGAGAATTTCAGCCATCAGCCAAAGAATGCCTAATAAAATTTCGTGAAGCTCAACGCTTAGTAGGCGAGACGCACGCACAATTTTCTACTCGATTAAAACAAAGTTTTCGGTATTATTGCGAATTGAGAAAAGTGTCAACGTTTGACGATCTGTGCGAGTTAATGGTCTCCGACAAGTTGTTCAGTTGTCTGGACTTAGAGACACAACAACATATTTCGGTGAGGCAAGGTCAAAATTGGTTTAAATCAATTGATTTGGGAAAAGAGGTCGACGTGTTTTTTGAATCAAAAGAACGACCTTTAAACAATAACGGTAACCAAAACAGCTATAGAAATTTCCGTCCAAATAACGGTCGCCGAGACATTAAGTGCTTTGAATGCTCCGGCAACCATAAAATACGCGACTGTCCCTTAAGGCAACAGAATACTTCGAATGAAACTAATATGCCCATCGAACATGTTCGTGAAGTGCGAAAAAAAAGTTACATGTCCCCATATTGTTTTGAAAAGCAACTAAAATACGAAGACATTAAAATTAACAACACGCAGATTAAATGCCTAATTGATTCTGGTGCAAGTACACCCGTTCTAAACCCTCGTTTTGTCAAACAATCTAGTACAGTTTTAGAAAAGGTAACTTTAACGTGTTGTTTCGGTGAAGAAATAGAAGTTAACACAGCATTATTTAATGTTTCGTTAAAAAACTCGAATAAATCTATTCCAATTAAATTTGCTATTTCCGAAAAATTAAAACAACAGTGTATTTTACCGCCTAATATCTTTGAGTCCGTAAAAACTATATGCCAAACTTCAATCTGTACTTCTAATACGTCGCCCCAAGAATACAGCTTTCAAGACACTGTTCCGAAAAAAGTAGCTTACGACATTCCATCAGAGCAAAGACAGGAAGCTGTCACCCCTCTTCTTGCATCCCCCTCAAGACAGTATAGTCCCCGAAGTAAACAACCCAAGTCATTGCCCCCCACAGAGAAAAGGGAGTGTAGACCCCCTAAGGAGTGGTTGAATGGAGTTGATACTATAGGAAAAGTGGAAAGGGATACGGAGAAAGAGAATTTGCTATTTAAAAGCGGATTATTTAATATCGAACGGAAAGCTTGTAATGAGTTGGATTTAAATCCCATAAGAGAAAATACGCCATTTAATTTTGGTCGAGAAAAATATGCGTCAAAGATGAGCATAGGTGATCCGACGAAGTGGTACAAGTACGTAGATGCTGTCCAACGCACCATGAATTCCACAACATCAAGAAGTACCAAGAGATCTCCCTTCGAGCTGCTCACAGGAGTCCGGATGAGAAGCAAGGAAGATGCCGCTATCCTGCAACTCCTTGAAGAAGAAAGAACCGACGCCATGATGAGCGAAAGAGAAGAGAAAAGAGAAGAAGCCAAAAGATGCATACTAAAGATTCAAGAAGAAAATCGACGAACATACAACAAGAAGAGGTGGAAGCCTGCACACGTCTACAAAGAAGGTGATCTCGTCGCTATTCAAAGAACACAGATGGGATCCGGAATGAAGCTGAGGCCAAAATTCTACGGCCCTTACGAAATCACCCGCGTGAAGCCACACGACCGCTACGACGTCAGGAAGCTGGGACAGCATGAAGGCCCCAACTTGACATCGACAGCAGCCGACCACATGAAGGTATGGGACAATTTTCGTTCATAAAACTCTAAGTGACTCTCAATTTTATTTGAACTTTTGCAAATAGACTCTCACCTGTAAAATCTACAAAAAGAACTTTATCTTCAAATTTTGAACTGAAATTATTTTTAACGTTATCTTCATAAGTTGAACTCAAATATTTTGAACTTAATCAACATTTCAATATTATTCTTCAACTGAGGACAGTTGATCATCAGGATGGCCGAATTGTAGGATTAACTTAACCATGTAACCCCAACTCTAAACCCCCTAGACACCAGCAGAGGGCACTGATGCTAGCAACCCCAACATAACCCCGATCTGTGTAACTCCCCCTTGTAACCACCCACACTTCGAGAGCAGACGCGAGCAGAGAAAGCCCTGCGTTTGCCACCTGCCGGCTAGAGTGCCGAAATAAAGTATCTATTTTCATATGAAGCATCAGTGTTCTAAATAGTTCCCCCCACAGTTTTAAGTATTTTTTTTGTATATAAACTTTTGTTTTTCAAAAATTTGTATTTGATTTGAACTCCGAAAAATTGAACAAAGACCGCACATAACATATTTGTGATGCTGCCATCTATTGAAGAATATTGGCTTTATTTATTAACCTAGTAGCCGTGGACGTTTTAAACATTGATAATTAGATTTATCAGACTTTACTCTGTTTAAATAAAAGTATAATAGTAATATCGGACAGTTTTACAAAAAACCTAAACAATATTTCAAAATAAAAAATACAATAAAAGCTGGCTAGCCTTTAGTTAGATTTTTCTTATTTTCGTTTTATTGAATAGGATTTTATTTTAAACCGTTTTTCTTGATTTTTTTTAGTTGTCCGATGAATTATATATTAAATGTTTATACTAAACTTTAACATTCATATTTGATTAAGGTATATTTATTGTTGCAACAAATTTATACTTATAGTTAGTTGGAATTAAATGTTTAAAAAACTTATTTAAAGAATGAACTTGAAAAAATACATAATCATTAAAATTCGCTATTATAACATTTATTTACATGTAAATTTTGTGTTTTAAACTATTCGTATATGGTATAAAAATATTTGTATGCAACCTAAATAGGTAATAGGTTATTGATAAGTTTTGTAAGAAAAATTACCTTTTTCGTAGTGTAAGTGTTTACTACTCTTTTTACTTATACAGTTCTTATATCTAAAAGTATATTTCTGCCTGTACTATCCTCTAACAGGTTTGCATATTTTATTCTAAATTTCATGTAAATTTTTCTTAGTAATTATCTTGTCAGACTTGGGTGATATTCTTATTTGGCTCAAAATTACGACATTATTACCTGGTCTTATAAGTTAAATAACATCCATTAATTATCACAAAGTGCTTCATCTACATTCTAGTGCATCGTTAACTAAACCATACACTTTCTCTAATTTCGTTGCGCTTTTTGTTTATGCGGTTCTTTTCACTGTTGTAAAAGTAGCCATATTCGTGTCCAGATAGCCAGTCTGAAGTTGGCAGTAAACTACAGTAACTTCCATAATGACTTGAACCATTGTTGCAAACACTCAATTACCCTAAACTTTGAGAAAACATACAGGGGGGAAATATTTCAGAATAAAAATGGTACAACTCATTGTTGCGATTACTGCGGTTTTCCTGGCCCACGGCAGCAGTGCATATTCAATGTATCATGATTCAAAGTCGTCATTTGAAGTCGCCACGTCTTCATTGATTTTTTTTTGTCATCTAACCTTGATTCAAAGTTATAAGCCACAGTTAACTTGTCTTTATGGTACTCATTACCAAAGTTCGTGGGTTCAAATCCCATATTCAGCGGTTTGTAGTCGATCTTACTCTGATTTCAGCAGTAGGTCCTTGCGTAATATTAGTCTTTGAACAGCAAACGGGACAGGTTGTTAGCTGTTTTAAACCAACCGCCATAATAATTGCAGGCAAATAAAACATGGTACAGCTGCGGAAATAAAAAAAGTACCACTAGTGATTATTTCAGCCATTAGTCACCCTATAGAATCGGACCTTTTTGAGATTGTGAACAATTAACGTTCTGAGTTAATTGCATGACACAAAATTTGCATAAGGGGCCGTCTTCATATTAAATATGTTACGAACTTTGAAATTTCCAATAGCAACCCCCAATTTTAATAACTTAGAAATGTTAAGCACTCTCGAAAACCCTTAAATATAAGTTTTTGTTACATTTGGATAAATATTTGACGAGTTATTCAATCGAATCACTTGTGGACCTTTTGGGGATCATCTCTAAAATGACAAGCGCAGTCTACTTCTTCCTTTTACAAGGCCGTCTTTATTTATCAATTACACATAATGTTATACACAGTCCCCTAAAGGGTAATTAAAAAGTATTTTGTGATTTACTCAGCAAATTATGAATAAAAAATTTTAAAATTTGGGATTTCGCTTAAACTTCCTGTCTTAAATGCATTTCCGTAAAAATATTGAGGGGTTTCTATTCATATTTTTTTAAAAAATTAATATAATAATTATTAAAAAATATAAAAATTGTTTTAAATACCCCAATATTGAATACATTTTGTTTGGGTTATTATAATTTCTTTTCAGTAAAAAATTCGTTTCATTATCTTAATTATTTATAGATTGGGATAGTTTTTTATGTGCAACTCATTTAACATTATGGGACCTAAACTTTGCACGTCTCTAACTCCCCTAATAATGCTTAAAAACTAACAAAATTTGGCATTTCGTATTGACATAGGTCATAGATTAGAAATATGGACTCAAAAAGGGGTGTTGCCATTGGAAATTTTAAAGTTAGTAACATTTTTAATATGAGGACGGCCCCTTATGCAAATTTTGTGTCATGCAATTAACTCAGAATATTAATTGTTCACAATGTCAAAAAGGTCCGATTCTATAGGGTGACTAACGGCTGAAATAATCACTAGTGGTACTTTTTTTATTTCCGCAGCTGTACCAATGTCTGTGAATTTAAATCCACATTTGGCATACAAGTTCTAAATTGACTTGAAGAGGCGGCTCCTGTTATAGTTAGTTCTAGCAAACTTTATTGCTCTCAAATAAACCCTACCTTTACAATGCTCTCCGGCGATTGTTGTCTATAGCACCGTGCCATAGTCCATGGGTTGAGTTGGCTTCCACCGGTAGACCCCGGTCTAATGAGCCCTCGTGTAGCACCAAACATACCTCATTGCTCTCATATCGACAGCAGAACCAACACAATGCTCTCCGGCGATTGTTGTCTAAAAACAAACCACTATTTGCATTCTCTCCGCGTTGACCTTTGCCTAACATCGAGGAACAAGGTTAGAGCCCATGAAAACAACCAAGTTTCTGTTCTGAAGTGGAAAGACATGCCCGACTCGAGTAAGAATCGCTATCTTGAAACGTTTCTTTCGTGACGACAACTGTTGGTCCCACATAGGGTTGCGGAAAAATCGACTTTGTCTTTTGCGCCTGCTCTTTTGGGGTCAACCAGAACTCCCTTAATTCTTCCATTGGAGCTGCGGAGCTCAGTCGGTTAATGTATTTGCCTTGCATGTGGAATGTCCCAGGTTCAGTTCCGCACTTCGCCAAAATAACTGTCGACCTATAAACGGCCCGTGAAGCCTAAAATGTCCGACCAGTAATACCCCGTGTAGAAGCAGTGCATGTTAAATATGTTTCAAATTTTCAACTTGCGTATCGTGTTGCCTTTAAAGTTGCGCTGGGTGCCTACTCGGGCTTCGGCTCGTCATTTGACTGTGGTTCTAAATTACAACGCCCGTCGCCTATAGCCCTCTTGCAGCTCTAGTGCTACGATATTCAAAACTAACCTAACTTTTTCGTTCCATTCGAAAATTAGTTTATTCGGGATTGCAAGTCCGTCATTTTTACGATTCTTAATAGTTTAATTTTTTATTGCTTTATGACTTCTTTCTTAATCACTTTAAAATCATAGTGGTCTCTATCGGTGAGGGTAAGGCAATATTAATTGGGCAATATAATAAGGGTACGCAAATATTAATTGTTGAAATCTTCCTACAGTTTTTTAAAGACCCTGACTCTGGTAGTAATGTATTAACTAATACTCACGCGTATTTACAAAAATTTATTTTTAAATTTAACAAACTTAATGGAAAATTATTCATGTAAATGTTATTTTTTACTATCTTAGGACCCATTAAAGAGAGCTCTTTTCCCCAGAAAAGCTTCGGTTCGCACTCATTAATTGGAGAATATTTCGTTCAAAGCAAGAAAAACTTTTCTTTGCCCTTTTTACCTTCTCTTTACCTTCGAAAGGTCCCACGTTTGGTACCGGGCTTTCCCAAAATAACTGCCGACCAAAAATGGTCTGTGCTGCCAAGAAGTCCAACGAATAATACCCCATGTAGGGGAAGTGCACTTTAAATATACTCTAAAGTCGCGTAAAATATCGCCCTTTAAAAGTTGTGTTGTGTGCCTTCTCAGTTGTCGGCTCGTCACTGGACCGTGGTTCTTAATTTCGACGCCCTCCCCCAATAGCCCTCTCATAGCTTTAGTGTCACGCTAATTCACCTAACCGCTATTCAGAACTATTCTCTCCATCGCAGATTACCGTGTAGCTCTAGTGCATCGTCAATTCAACCCAACTCTTTCAAAGTAACAACAACTGAAATCAACTCTCCCTTTGAAATAATCCCACCCTACCCCCCAACTAATGTTAGCCACTGAGCGCAAGGTCTTCACAGTGGTTCCTTGTTATTTTGCGGAGGAGGTCCAGAAATCTGTAGGAGGACCCGCTCTGTGACGTAACAACCACCAATTTCGCCGTCTTTCGTCAGATCCACATGTGCTGTTGTAGTATTATGTTGTATCCATTTCACTCGCCATCGCTCATATTTAGTAAGTCTTTTGTATTTTTATTTGTTATGGGGCCCCACGTGTTAGGGGACAATGGGGTCTTTTGAGGGCATTGCTATTTATGGGATTAGTTAGGGTATCTTAGGGGCTTGTTTTAAAAGTGATTCCTTAATCTTTAAATGTACTGCAAAAAAAGCTAAATTTTCTCATATAGAAACCATGTATAATTTTATTAAGTAAATATTCCTCTTTTGAAAGGCTATGGGCATAAACTGATTAAGTCCATACCATAGACTGACAGTTTAATTGGATAGGGATTTTTTTAAAAACATTTTTCTTTTGAAAATGTACACACGAGTTTTTTTGGAGTATTTACATTGTAAAATGTATTTATCCTGTTTTTCTAAATCTTCAGCCCCATTTAATTTATTAATAGTTAAATATTTGGTATATGAATTGATTTTACTTAACTAAAAGAGTCCTTTGGTAGTTAAATTTGTACAACAATAAGTATCTTGACTGATAAAGTGTTCACACGCAATGTGCATGTTATTGTATAAAAATATTTTACTGTAAATTAATATACATGCATTGAGGTCATTCGTTTAGTTTCGTTACAATGGGAAACTTGAATTAGCTACATTGAACTTCATTATTAATTAAATAGTGCTCAAAAATGTTTTAGTAAGAAGTACTTTCCCATTTGTTTTGTCTATTAATCTTTTTTTAAATGTAAATTAAGTTACTTTGACAGTTTTGAGAAAAAATATTTGGTTTTATATTCAAATTCAAAAGCTTGTGCCAAATCATACTAATGATTTTGATAAAATATGCTTAAAACTTAAAAGGTAGAGACGAACATCATGTTTTAAGAAAATTTCGGTAATTTCAGATTTGAAACTTGATTTAAATCTTGACATCTTCTAAATTAAGGATTGATAAATTTGTTTAATTTTATATCTAAACATATTATGTTCAAAAGTCACACTGTACCAGAAAAGTGTTGTTCCTCCTCATTTTTAGCGCATCAAAAGTACCATTTCTCCCTCATGGGACGATCTTATGATGATATCAATATTTCATTTCATTATTTCGGGAATCGAAAGCTCGAAAATTCAATTAATAGTCGAAAGGTCTGTGGTTTCAAATTCTACTTTGACATTCATCACTCACCTGTAGTTCTAAATTACGACTCCCGTCGCCCCCATGTAGCTCTAGTGCGAAGATAATTCAACCCAACTCTAAACCCACTTTGGCATAAATTTTCTTATCCTAAACTTTCTTTAAGGGAACACGGTACCACTCAAAAAAAATCGTTCATTTTGACATATTCACTATAAAATTAATGTTTATTAGTTCAATCTGTATTTAAAAGCAATATACGACAAAAAAAATTGAACTTTTTTAAAGTGCTAAAGCTTTTTTAAATAAAAAAAATATTTTAACCCAATTCTTTTTCTCATGTACTTTAAACTGTTTTACATAAGAATTAACATCCAAATTTGATTTATCTTCAGTAGTTGTTTCATAAAAACATATTTATCTAGAAAATCCTAAATTATTTTGGCATATTTGAAAAATTTCGACTTTATTTTTTATGAAAAAAGTATTACTTTTGAAAGCAATTTTAATGCCAATTCTTAATGTTTACATAATTGACAGACTGCATAGAAAATTTCTTAGACTTTTATTAATAATTAAAAAAGCCTTAGCATTTTGAAAAATTTGTCATCAAGAAAAAATGAACACCATGAAAAACACAATTAAAGTTTTTATTCGTTTGCATTTTTATCCAACTTTTCCGCATAAAAAGTGGAATAACCTTTTTAAAAATATAGCTACACTTTTTAAAACTTGGTAGACTTATTTAGAAGATTCCAAACTTTAATTTTAGCAAATAAAAAAATCTCAATTTTTGCCATTTTTAAGGTACTGTGTCCCTTTAAATAGTAGGTCACTGTCTACTTATCCCTAATATGAAAAAAAAATCCATAGTATTATCACCCAATTAAATCTTTTAATGGTCAAAAATAACATACATTCGTTTAAGGGTTTTCCATCAAATTTAGCAATAGCAACTTGGGTCAGTTTAACGAGCTAAGATATTTTATACCCCATTTAAATTTAAGTTTAACGGAGCCATTTATTTCTGACAACTCTTATATCTCTGAATCAGAAGGGTATATCTATCATTCAGTTGCCACAGGAGCCATACCAATCTGGCTCTGATCTACAGAAGTCTCCATATCTAATTAAATAAAACCAAAGTTGGAAAATATGTCTGTCTAGTCCTTAACAGTTAATTTCTCACACGATGTCTTCTTGAGTTTTATTCCAGTACTTTTTTTCTCATCTTTGTGTGAAATTAATCAAATGGCTCCAGTGTAATTCAATCTTCCTGTTTGCGTCTCACAGAAGTCTGATGATTATAACCTTTCTTTGAATATATTTGAGCTTATAAAATGCGTTTTGCCTTTTTTTAAGTGATTAATGTTCTTGTCGTACTGTCTTTTTGTTATTTAGTTTAGGATGAGATTAATCAAAATTGGAAAAAATTAGAAACAATCTAAATTGATTATTTTTTTAATATTGAAACAAATCGAAAAGAAGAGCATCAAGCAAAACTCGTGTCAAATCTGTAATGATAGATTTTTAACAAATAATTGTGATTTTGACTTGAAACAACATTACCATACAATTATGGTTTAGCTGTTATTTATAGAAAAATTGTGACAGTAATTTCTTATGCTGGAGGATTTTTTGTTAAGAAAGTTTGGGGAGTTATATAGCTTGTTTTGGAATTATAAGTTAATATAAGAAACGTGTTGCAGTACTTATAATGGACGGGGAGAAAATATAAGCTTATGACCCTAAAGCAGATTGAATGGTACGTATACTTAAATCGATATATTTGTTCTTAGTCCGTGCGAAGAACGGGTATTTATTTTGCTAGTATAATATTAAATATGAAAGTTAAGGTTATTGATTTTAGACGCTTAAAATATGTCATGATTTTTACTTATTAATAGTTCATAGGGGAATTGAATTTATGATAGTTAAATCATATATTTTGTTTTAAAAAATATATTCATTACATATAACCCGTTAACTTTGAAGCTTGGCATTGAAACTAGGAATACATATTTCAATATGTTCTCTTCACTCCTGAAGTCCGCATGCTAAAGATGAGTGGCGTGGACCGATGTAGAATTCACTTCAAAACTTCATTTCAGTTTTTCTTAATGCTAACTTTTCTATTGTAAACGACTTATTTAAGCTTCTTAAAAATACCGATATTGAAACAGCTTCAGTCGGTTTATTTTTTTAAAAAATCAGTTTTTCAAGGGTCAACATGCACGGTTTCGAAATTCTTGCAAAAAAAAACTTTCTGCAACATTAAATTTATTATACATTATGCATTAATAAAATTAAATGGACTATCAATTACACAAAACTGGCAGCTTGTTTGTCCACTCATAGCACATGAAAATTTGTGTTTTTAGGGCTTAAACTTCAAATTCCGTATTTGAATAATATGTTTATTTAAATAATGTGTTGGATTTTCGGAGGACTGAAGTTGGTATATTTTAATCTTCACATAATAGCCTTTATTTTCATTTTTTAAACTTCACAAATATTAATATACAAACTATTGTTAGATTTTAAAAAAGCACCGACATTTCGTCTGTAAAAACTCTTCTAGACCTAAATGAACAGTCATTTTCGAGAGAAAAAGCATTTTACTAATCTTTCAAAATCATATAAAAAATATTCACTTTATTTTTAAAGATTTAAAAAAAAAATCGTTTTCCCTAAAATAAAAGAACTGTCTTGGACCAATTCAAATTAATGCCTCATCAATTGACCACGGTTCAAAACCTCTGGACCTTCTCTGAATACGTTACGACTGCGACGTTATTTCAACCGAATCTTAATCGGGCTATTTTTGTTCTGAATTCTTCATTATTTTATACACTTATCTGTTAAACCTAGTTTAAAAAAACACGAAAGAGTGAAGTAAAAAGTGGACTTGAGCTATTAATACTCTGGTATGCTCATTTAACAGCCTAAATTATAATAAAAATCTTTATTTCCTTAAGATTTTTTAACAATTATTCATACCAAAAGAGCGAAATGCAATACTTTTTACATTATATGGTTAAAAGTTTCATTTATTTTCTTATTAATTATTCTTTCTAAAAAGTTTTTTTTTGTATTATTGAAATTTTTGTTTCCCATATCTAAGACTTTTGCTACTAGAACAGTGCTTCGTAGTTTCAAATCGAAATACATTTTTCGGCAGAAAAAAACTAATATCCAGCGCAATTAAAATAAACTTAAAATCAGTTAAACCGAAACAAGTACAATCAAAACAGTATTATACAACACAAAAATCACACATCGATTTTTCGCAGGTAATTATGCAGGGTTTTTGTTTTACTCAAGTTCACACTTTTAAAAATCTTTTATTTCCATTAAGTAACGGTACACTAAATACTTTAAGATAACATCTTTGCTCATAAATACGAAACAGAAGACAGCATACAAATTGGACTTAGAAAAGCAACACATGTCGACCTAACGCCCACACAAAACAAGTAGAGAAAAAGCCTTTATCCTATCTTTTACCTTCATACAATAGCCCTTTTTCTAGTGCGGTATTAAATTTTGGGCTAAACATTGATCTTTTGCTAGGTGGAACTCGTTAAAAGATTAACAAAAACCCTTTAGGCAATTGATCCAGGTACTGTTATATAAATGTTTTAATAAGGGACAAAAACTTTAATTTTAGTCATCATTAAATAAGATATTGTTATCAATAATAGACCCGGAAGTAAAATATATTTTGGGATGTTTTCGAGAAATATCTCAATTTATTGAAGGATCGGGATATAAATACTCAGGTATGAAATTCGAATTTATTTGTATGTTGATGGCTATTTTAGTGATCGTCGGCCGTGTGCTAAAATAATTGGGCACAATTTAGTAGCATCGTCATATGAGATTGAAGTATTTGGGCTTAAAACAGGAGGTCCTTAGAATAGTAGACCCGGAAGTAAATTTATCCAAACTGGCGCACTTTTGGCATAAGTTTATGGACACATTTAATTTTGTAAATAAAATTTAATGTTTTTTTTTTGTTTTAAATACTTTTTTCAAATTCAACTTGTTATAAGTATTGATCTGCACATTTCGCGACCAAATAAGTTTCAACTAAAATATAGGGGTTTACGGTTGCGGGGGCTTTCAGACTGAGGGGCCCAGTCGGTAAGATTCTAGCCTTGCATGCCCTAAGTCCCAGGTTCGGGCACGAGTGATGAAAAAATGACTTCAGACCCATGAAGTCTTGTGAAGCCCAGGCAAATAATAAAATATGACACCCGTCGACAATAGCCATCGTATAGCTCTAGTGCGACGATAATTCAAACTAAACTAAACCAGGCAAATGCAGGGGGGGGGGGCGTGTTAGAAGTATTGCATTTTAAATATGCTCCAAGCTCTCGACGTACGAAGTCGTCCTTGAAAAGGTACGTTAGGTGTCGGCTCATCACTTAACTATGGTTCTAAATTATGACGTCCGTCGCCAATGGCCCTAGCCTGGTTCTACTATTACGATAACTCAACCCAATCCTACTTAAATGCGTTATAACCATTTGAATTGACTAGAATTTATTTTGCCTAAAAATCGTCTTTTCCCCCAACACCTTTATTCAACCTTATCGACTGTAAATGTTGTTTCATGATGATTTTAACCCTTTCACTCCCCATCAAAAGCCTAACACATTCCTTTATATAAACAAAATTTTCAAACAAATATATAAGTGTTTTGCAAGGAATTTGTAAAAAAAAGTTATCAATTAATATTTGCTTAGGCGCACATCAATTAAATTTTAGGTTTCAAGCACATTAAAATAAATTTTTATGCTACAATTGCAAAAAAAAAAGCTGCCGAATATTTTTTGTAATTAATAGTCTAACATTTTTTAGATAATTCAAAATGCTCTTTAAATTTACTGCTGAAGCCGCTTTTGCAAGATTCTCTGAAATAGCGCTTGTCCTTCCTGCTACGTCATTTTTATAATAATAAACCGTCGGTTTCGGTACCGGTAAAAGGGAGCTGTGAAGTGAAATTTACATAAACTCGCAAATTTTCTGGTGTGAAGAGGTTGAGAAGTATACTTGCGGAAGGATCGCAAAAGGCATCGCACCTGATATGGGCAACTCTCAATCAAAACGTGAAAAACGTATGAAATTCAATTGTTATTATATTATGAAATTCATTTGTTATTATATTATGAAATTCAATTGTTATTATATTATGAAATTCAATTTTAAATATCTTTGTGCATTCGACCTAAATTTAAGTTTTTGAATCAATTTATTACAATTTTATATTTCAGGTTTTTTAATATTAATGCATGTTTATATAACATTTTAATGCATTTGTCATCTTTCGATTTAATGCGTAAAATACAGCTCATACAAACTTGATTTTTAAAGCGTTATTCTTAAAATTACATTTTGGATAAATAAATTATTTTCCTTATAAGATACTAAAATTTCAATTAAATGGGATAATTTGCAACTTATTGGGTCATTCAATTTAATTAAACTATTAACTTTGAATTTATTTTTCTGCGGCATTTGCTGGTTTGTAATTGAATCTTAAATGATTTTTAAGAAATTTATAATTTTATTTGTATTAATCATTGATGAGTCATAACATTAGATATATATAAATATTTTAATTAACTTTTTGAATGTCCTACATTATATTTTCATTAGCTTTTTTTAAGTAAATCTTTAAAAAAATATTTGTCTTTGTATCCTTTTCGGCTTTATAAAAACAAAATAATTATTGTCAAAATGACATGGTATAGGTTACATTGATAAAATTCGTTCAGTGTCATTTAGTGTCCCTTGAGGTTATGCAAATACTTTTCTTTAGTGATTCATAAACGAGAAATATATATGTTTACGAAGGGGGGGAAGTAAAGTATCACATGGCCATAACAAAATATTTCAACAAAATTTTCATAAATGAAATTTCTCTTACCAGTTAATAATTGGGAAACATTTTACTTCCAAAATTAATGAAAAAAAATCGTTTAGATACTCGACCCAAAATGCCCCACTTTGATGCCGCTTTAGCTATCAAAGAAGACTGATATTTCCAGCCTAGCTAAGAAAAAACTCAACGAAAATATTTCCCCTCGTTAGTTTTGGGCTTTATTGTCAGCCGCAAATGTATATTTTGTCTGAAAAAAGTGCGCCAAAAAGGGAAAAATGGGTGGAAAAAATGTCGGCTAAGTGCATCAAGTAACAAAATAAACGAAAGTCAGTTGTCGGTGCCGCTATGTTAAAATCCAGTTACAAGGGGGGGGGGGATATTTCTTTTCTTCATTCAGATATTCGGGACGAATTTTTTTTATTATTAGAATTTTTTTACAATGTTAATAAGAAATAAAATTCCTTGTGGTATTTTAAACTGAATATCGTTTTTTTCCCTGTAAACTTAATGATTTATGTATTAATTTTTTTATGTTGAAAATTATAAGTATTTTCTTACGTTATGTAGATAAAAAAATTAATTTATTTTTGAGACTTTAAATCATACAATGCACTCAATATGTAAGTAGTTTTGTATTTTGTTTTAAAAATGAGAAGCGCTATATAATTTTTGAGGGGTATTAACTTATTTTAGTGGGTTTTTTTCCACATTTAAAGTTTTGTCGAAAAATTAATGATGTTGTAATCGAAATATTTTGATTAATCCTTCACTGGGCATTTTTTTCCAATTGAAATTATGAATTAATATCTTTAATTGACTAGATTCTTTGGAAAATGATTTTTAAAAACATTTTCGTTAATTCTTTGCCACGCAAATACTGATTTGGTCGAAAAGTATTAAACTAAAAATGCCCCAAAAATTTATTAAAAAATAACTATACTTAAATTTTTTTAAAGAGATACATTTGTTTAAGGCATTTACACAAGCATACTGAACACATTTTTCTACGAAAATCATTCAATACATATAATATATGAAAGAAGCTTGATGCAACTAACAAACACAGTCAATCAGCAAACCAAAAAAAAAGGGTTAAAAGTAAATTAGCCTTTTATATAAGGAGGTTTCATTAATAGAATTTTTGACAGATTTACATTTCTCTCTATCCTTTTCTCTCCACGCACATTCCCCCTATCCCCTCCTCTACAACCCCCCCCTCACGTTTCCTTTTTCCGGATATCAGATTTCACAGCTCCTAGCCATCGCGTTCACTGTCAGTTTTGTGTGCATTGCTTAGGATGGTAAGCCTCGAACATACCGAAACATGTACAAATTTCACCAAATAAACCAATTTGCGCTAATAATTATGCTGATTGTCCTTGAACAAAGTCGAAGATATTTTCTGAATAAGAATTTTTTCATTTATTCCTTATCTGTAACACCGATTGGCATTGCTAAATAGTATGGAAAGTAAGCATATTACTATATAGGTCGTGCCATTATAAAACTTTTAAAATGATTTGTGGGCTTTTCTTCACAATTACTAATTTATAGTTTTGAAAATTTGAAATATTTAAGTTATAAATTTGAAGACGAAAGCTATGATAGAGCATATAATCATTGTTTTATATCTAATTCTTACTATAACATACTTCTTTAATGACTTTTCGAATAATTATTTGTACCATAAATCACTTTTCCATAGATATTGCATTAAATAGAACTACTAAAATAACTTGTTTTCATGTTACTGCGCACCTGGTATATTACCGCAACAAGAATCTTTCACTAATAACCCGGAAATATCAAATAAAACTTTCCAAAAATGCAGTTTTTAGAAACTTCCATAGTCGTCGGCATCAAGTTTAATGATTAATGAAGACCATTATCTGCCCTTAAGGTTCGAATTCACCTTTCTTTAAATAACAATAATACCATAGGAGCTTTCGAAAAGCACTATGTGATATCCTATCTACGAGGTAGCCTGGTTGCACAACCTAAATCATTAGAACTACAATCCGATACCAGTACGCATCTCTGTAAGACGTCAAGAGTGCCTTATAAAAACAGGGGCTCTCTGAATTTAATTGTCAGACGGTGGCCAGGACATCCAGAGCTGAAGTTCTTTTGCTGTCTCATCATTGCTGAACTTAGAATTTGAATTCATTCTTTTTCCGAAGTTTAAGAATTTCCATCAGTTTGAGGCTAAAGTTTGACGATGGCATGTAGTAGACCTCGTTGGGACATCGAAAACCCTCTTCTTAACACGATCAGAGACGAACTCTTTAGAAGAAATGCAGGTAAATGAATGATGCCCCATTTTTTGAAGTTAGTTGATGTACTAATGTTTCTTGCCGATTCTACTACTCAACTTTGAAAATTTCACTTTTTTTTTAAATAACCGGAAAGAAAACTCAACAAAATTAATTGTCGAATGTTTTTTTCTTTTAATCGAATTTTTTATAGATTAACTTAAACTATTCATTCGAATTCACTATAAATTAATATATTTTTCAAAAGTTTACGCTTATTTCAAATTGCAAATTTATAAAATTAACTATAAACTTTTTTTATCAATGGCATTTCAAGGTAGGGTCATATAAAAACTGTCAAATGGTATCTACTGGAAATTTTTATGTAATAAATTTCGATAATTTTTATTTAAATTTAACCAACTTGTATGTCATTTAATTTTAATAACTTAAGATGCCTCAGTATCTTTAATTTTAAATTTGTCTATATTCACACATTACTTACCTATTTTAGATTTTATTTTTCGGTATTTAATGTTGAACAAAGCTGCCACTCGGAAGTCGACCCCTCCTGATTCGCCTTGGTCAGCTCTTAATAATCTTTAACTTACTAAATACTTCTAATCAAAACTTTTAAATGTAAATTACTTATTTTCAATGTCGCCGAATAATCTACCGAATGTATTAATCAAGAATTTCAACCTACTTAACCCTTTACTCGACACTTAATACTTATCTCGCAATCGGTTGGGTTAAAATCAGCATAAATTAAAGTATTCTTAGTAAAAAAAATTAATTCAGGTGTCAGAAAATCAATCTTTATAAAATATGGAGGCTGCATTTTTATATTCAGCCCACTCTTACTCTGTAAGTACGATAGTTATTATTCTAAGATCATCTAGTTCCATGTATTACACAGGTAAAAACGCCTCTTTACCATTTTATTCCATTCACCCATTTTATTCCATTCACCCATTTTATAATACTTAACTGTATTTATTCTAACTATTATTTCATTTCAATGTAAACATATCAATCTGAATTAAACTCGAGTGTTGTGACTTATGATTCCATCCTACTTAACAATTTGCCCGACGTTTCTTCGAGATTGACAAAAACGTAACTAGATTTTTAAAATCGAGTTATACTCTTCGAGCGTTTATTTGAATTCTTTAACTAAGTTTTTATTCGGAAATAAATGTTCATTATATTCAAAAAGTCTTCGTTGATGGTTGAAGTCAATCGAAGCTTTTTCGCGTACTACGCTGTAAAATATATCTCGTAAGTATACGGTTTTTTCAACGATATTAGCTGAAGTAGTGACAATGAATTACAGCTTTCACAAAGGTAAATTTTGGCATCGACCGTAAAATGTGTTGCCTATTTTAGCATTAGGTAAGCGAATATCGTTTTTAAATCGTAAGTACGATATTATTTTCTCTTCGCGTGTGAAAGCTACATGCGGCTTTACACAGTAGATCACGCACTAACGTAAGTACGGCACAAATTACCGCTTAGGTTGCGCATAAAACGAACCTTGTGTGTTTTCAGTCTATTATACTTACAAATATTTATTTGTTTCAACAACATTTTACTTCAAATCGGGTGATTGTTAATCATAACTTTTAATTTATTTTCTTTCTATCCGTCTCCTAGTTCCGATTCTTGTAAGATCTGCTCCCTCTTTGCGTCACTTGTGTTTTGATGCTAAACAAAAGAACGAAATAAAGGTTACCAGTTGTTCAAAATTAACAAGAATGTACGTTATTTAGGGAATTTTAGTGTTAAAAAAAATAGGTTTTTTTTTTCCCCCATTATCAGTTCATTAAGAATGGTATAGCACTGCTAAATTGCCAGCCAGTGCTGCTTAAGACTTGAATTAACTCTTAACAGTATCGCAATAAAATCGATAATTTGATCGCATGGATAATAATAAACTTGTTGAAGTTAATATTTTTTTTGTTTCACACTTAATTCAGTCTTAATCTTTTTCTTTTAAAATATTTAAAAGAAAAATTCTCCAAAATTAGACATGAGAAATGGAGGTAGTTCATTTTACTTTTACAAACCACTTTCATGTCCTGGTAGTAAACAATTTTTACGTTTAAAACTATTAAAATATTTTTACTTGATATATGCGATGAATTATATTAAACCTTGATAAAGATTTTAGATCTTATATAAATAATAAAACAATTCCTAACAATCACTGGCTAAAACAATACGACAGTCTCCAAAACTCAAGCTATTAAAAAGTTATAAAACTGAACAAATTAGCTTAATTTTCGAACAAGCTATTTAAACATAAAAGTTTGAACCAACTTCTGAACAACAAATCAGATACGCTTGTTATACGATAACACCCGGCAAGGGTTTTCCCGAAAGAACGGTAACTTCCCGTTGTTTTTCATTCAAATGCGTGGGAGTCGATCAGGTGTTCACAGGGGCGCTCCCACCTGCTACTAGAGTGACCCCGTTCTTCGCTTACAGCTATCCAAAATGTTTCAGGCCATCAAGGATCGGATGGTTAGGTGTTTAACTTCAGACCTTAAGGTCCTCGGATCAAATCTAGTCTTTAACACTACCGTCCTGTTCTGATGAACTATTTCTCTCCGAATACCGTAGTAAATATGTTTTTTACCGTTATGTCCGCTGACTTTCTTTTTATTGCCTATATCTTCAGTGAAAAAAAAAATTCTACTAAACTATTTTATCTATTGAACCCTTTCAGTCCCAAAATTTACTACACTACAGAAACATCTGATATTCACAAAAAATAAATTATTTTAGGTAAAAAAAGAAGAGTTTAAAAAAAAAAAAAATCATTTTTTTTTTTATATATGGTTTGAAAACATGCCCTTTTTTTTTTTTTAAAAAAACAAAAAAAAAAAAAAAATATTATAAAAAAAACACTCGAGTAGATTTTTTTTTATATCTGACCCATATTATTAAAAAAAAAAACAATTAATTTAGCCGAATAGTTTTAAATTGTGTTTTAATATGTGTGGAACTGAAAAAATTTTCAAAAAAAAAAAAGAAAAAACGTTTTAGCTTATTTTTAAATAAAAAAAAAAAGTAGTAGTTTTTCTATTTAATATAATGTAAAATATTGTCTTGTAAAACCAGTGTGAAGAATCGAATGATTGTGTGTTTATGGATTATAATACATTGGTAAATAATGGAAAAAAAAAAATGAAAGTGATGATTCCAAATGGCATCACTGGGACTGAAAGGGTTGAAATCCAGCTATTACCGTAGTGGCGCGTTTTTTGTCGTTCTGTCCCCCTACAACCTTTTTTTATTGCATATTTCTTCATTGAAAAAAATCACGCACATTTTTATGTAATTTTCAGGAATAAAAAGCACTTTTATTATCGTTTTCTTGATAATTATCCGATCGTTAATGGGTTAACGAATAAAAAATATATGTATAATTTTAAAATATATGTAGCAAAAGGGTTAAAGGAATATGTAATTCATAGTACTTACCATACGTGCGATAGGTCCAGGTTCGAGTCCGGACTTTGCCGTATTAACTGCCGACTTATGAACGGTCTGTGTAGCAAAAGGACGAAAAAAACTGCGTGTAGAGGGAGTGCACGTTAAATATGCTCCAAAGTACAGGTTCGCCGCGTAGAATGTCGCCCGTTGAAGTTCCGTTGGGTGCCTACTCGGGTATCAGCTCGTCACTTGCTTACTATACATATACCTCTTTCACTCCAACATGGAGCATAGGGCCTCCGTCATGGTCAGCCACCTCACCCTGTTGGCTGCGAGGGTCCTAATCTCTCCCCATGACTTGTTAAGTTCTTTCACTTCGTTGTTAATTGTTCGACGCCACGTTGTTTTCGGCTTCCCTCTTTTCCTCGTCACTTGACTGGGTACTAAATTACGACTCCCATCGACAATACCATTTATGTAGCTCTAGTGCTACGCTAACTCCATTCAACTCTAGTCATTCATATCCCTGAAACAGTTTTCAACTTTCTCGCCGAAAATATACGTCTTTTACTCGCCAAATTTTTGAAGACCCTAAATAAGTAAAACTCTTTCGGTCGTGATCCTAAAATCGCTCGACTCTCTAGCGATCTGTAAATTTATAAACTACTGCGATCTGTAAATTGTAAAAGTCTGGCAATAGTAAAATCCCAAAAAAGCAAAGATCTTAAAATTTGAAAACTCCATAGTGATCGAAAAATTAGAAAACTTGTAGGAGAATGTAATATCCGCAACATACGGCTAACGCGAATTGTGAATTCTAAAATTTTGTAACTCCAGAACTCATTAGGCGCGTTTACATGAGCCATCGAATCCTTGGATTGAAGAGCAAACTCGGCAATTTTCCCTTCTTGGGGATTTTCTATCAGGCAGAACCGGAATTGCAGGGTCATTGGGGGGGGGGGGGGGGGGGTCGCAAACCCTCCAATGAAGGAGGGTTTGATGTTTCATACCATGGATTCGGCCACAGACTATCATTTGAGTTAGAAATCCTGCTCGACCTCCTTTCCCCCTAATGGGGATTTTGGCATTCCATGGATTCGATAGCTCATCTAAACACGCCTATGATTCCATAATCGCGAAACTTTGGCAATCCGTTAAAAGCGAAAATTCCGGGGATTTAACTACAGCAAGTACATTATTTTCTAATAAAGAATATTTTACTCAAAAATGTTCGCGGATAATGACTATTTGCTCCCAGTTTTTAGCTAGTAGCTCTTATTGCTCCTAAATTTTTAATCGAATTTGTGTGGGTGGTTAACTCATAATTTTTAATTTTGACGGAACAAATCTATACAAGTGTGAGACCTCGTAGTCTAGAAAATTGTTGGTTAGAAACAGCTTAATAACCGGGTGTTAATTAAGTAACAGGTACAAAGCTTTAAGCTGATTCTAATAAGATATGAGATAGGTTTTTTTTATAGTTTAAAAAACATTGTTGTTCAAAATGATTCTATATTTTAAGATCGAGGCTAGATTTTGAGCCAACATAATTGAAAATGCTATAATTAAAGACCTTCGTGGAAGAACGTGCTAAGCGACGAAAAGTTGAAAATGAGCTTTAAAGTTTTTAGTTTGCACTTAGATTCGTTAAAAAATCAAATGGTAAAAAAATATATGTGTTTATGAAAAATGGGGAATCTTGTTATTTTTAAAGAAATTAATAAAATGTTCATCAACACAAAAATCTCATTTATTTCAAATTGTCACTTAGCACGTTCTTCCACTAAGCTGTTCCATTGTAAAACTTGTAATGTATACTTATCCTCTTCTAACATGATTTTTTTTTTTTTTTCAAAATACTTTTTAATTTTGATTTATTGAAGTGTTCTAAACATGAAAAATTATACTTCATGCTTACTCAAACATTCTGTTGAAATTTATCTAAAGAACCGTTCTTGAAAATTAAACAAAAACTGAAATCCACTTTCGTTTATTTTTCATTTACAATCTATTCCATTTAAATTCAAAAATTATTTGTAAAAATAAATAATTTCTCATTGTGCGTGTAAAACTGACGGATCGTTCATTGAGTTCATATTTCACAAGCGCTGTTTTTCCGCACTCATTGCTATATTTCCGTAGTTAATTTTCTGCATACATTCGATTTGTTCATTAGTTTAAAAGATGACCACTAGATGTCACCACCACAAATCTTCAAATGCTCCATATTTCTCGGCGGGATTATATCTTGCGGAGAAATATGGAGCTTTTGAAGATTTGTGGTGGTGACATCTAGTGGTCATCTTATAAACTAATGAGCAATTCGTATATGTGCAGAAAACTGACTACGGAATCCACAAATCAAAATTGTGAATACTTAATTTGTTTTAGTTAATTTAATTGCTTTTTTAGAGTTTAAAATTTTAATTGGGTATATTTCTTAAAATTCTTTTATTTTGAACATTATAATTTATAAACGGAAGCTTTTATTTTCATGATCTCTTTATAAAATTAAATTGTAACTATAAAAACCACTTTTAATTTGTAGTTAATGATTAATAGATAAAATGATAATCGAAAAATAGCTATCAAATAATAAATATCCTTATATTTCGTGGCGCCATCTACTAGCAATTCTCATCACCTTCTGATGTTATTTGTTTACTCAACTCAACTTCACTTCATATTCTTCAGAAACTGTAATAAACGATGAAGGTATCATTTGTTTGAATACATATAACATTCCAGATTCTACTAAACATGTTAAATCTACTACTACTTATCTCTACTATACTAAACATTTCTTTATTAACTTTCATTTAATTGTTTTACAATATTTACATTAAAAGATTTTTAAAGTAAACAATGCCCTACAGATTAATTACATTATGAGCTTATCTTCATAGATTAATTACATTATGAGCTTATCTTCATATACTGATTCTTATTTAAATCTATTTTGTTAAATCATTTAGATATTGCAATATTTATTAATCAATATATTTGTTTTAATTTTTGATTCTTGTTTTATCAGGGATACAGTAAAAGTTAACTACTGTTTATTTACAAAACAAAATATTTATATTTGATTAAAATTTTACTGTTTTTACACAATTATTTTCTTTAAACAGTAGTTTATTATATTAACCAATAGTAGGCAGGGAGGAGAGGTACAACCTCTGACATTCAAAATCGATGTATAACTTGCTTTACTTAGTTATTAATGATGAATAACCAAGTATTTGATTGCTTAACATCTGTGATATTTGACTGTTATTTTTTTTTTTTTTAGTAATCTTTCTTTCAGAGCCACCACACTTTCCACTGAGCCTCCCATTTACAAATATTATTTTTAAAAACTGCTAATGTTATCGCAGTTGATTTTTTTAAAATATGTTTATAGTTGATAATGGCATTGTGGAATAGTACACACTGATATTTTTATAATGTTAACTTGTATTAAAAAAACATTCTTACTAGTTGCTTTTAAATATTAATAGTACTAATTCGTTATTACTTAATGCAATCATTTTATTCATGCTAATGGATATGCATGGAATTTTAAATAAACCTATGCCACCAATCTACTTATAGGCTGTTTTGCTAATATCTCCGCTCAAGTGACAAAACTAACAATGTGCAATTTCTAGGGATTGGTGCTTTTTGAAAACAATAAACTTATCAATATATAGTGGGGGGAGGGGGGCTATCCATCCGTGTTGTTTTGCACATAGTAATTTTGTCATTTGACTAACGATATGTAATCAAATAGAGCCAAAATAACAAATGCAACTTATTATAATCTAGTTATAAATTTCCAAACTAAATTCAAGTCCTTGTTTTCTCCTCTTAGAACTTCAAGCTATTGAAGCCTGCAGTTGGTTGCGGGCCGCTGGGTTTCCTCAATATGCTCAGATGTATGAAGGTATAAAAAATATTTTATTTTACTCTACACATTTCAATGCTTGCATATTTTAAGTTTATGAAAGATTTTAATTTCCTTTCAAACAGTGCTTTTTTTTTAAATCAATAAAAAAATGTATATTTAAATTTGAAATTAGTTTACGTATGCAAAATTGCTATGATTGCTGTATTTACTTACAGCTATCGTAGCTTATCAATATTACTTTAAAATATTGCTTTTTCTGCATTGTTGGTGTTGTGACACCTAATAAAATTTTATACAAAATATATTATTTTTAATTCTCTTACTCTAAAAGAATATAATTTAAATTAATTATAACGTGTTAGCAAATTTTTAGTATTTTGATTATAAAATTAGTTCAATTAAAAAATATTCATTAAAATTACATATTTCTTTTATTTTTAGACAACCAATTTCCGATTGATATATCAATCGTTCAGAAGGATCATGCATTTCTTCCTCCTGACTCGATACAGTCCTTATTCAGGTAACTAATCCATCTCTGAAACACTTTCTAGAACAATTTTTACAATACAATGATATACAACATTTAAATTTGTGATAATTTGCTTATAAGAAAGTAATTTTAAGCATTGAATTGTATATTTTATTATTGTACTTCAATATTATACTAGAATGCATAATTTGTAAATAGGTTACTGTACATAGTTGTTTTCCTAATATCATTTTTGGACAAAATAGCAAGAAAGGAAAACAATTTTGAAAGTCTTAATAATTCAGATTTTTTAAAAGTTTTTATTTATTTTTAGGAGGCTGAATTCCTTAAATAGATGTGCCAAAATGAAATTTATGGATCATGGTCATCGCAAATCTGTAAGACTTATTATAGTTTCTGTTAATTTTTGCAATGTTTAAGAGCATTTACGTATTTTAGTACTTAACTCAATTGATGATTATCCAATTTTGTAAGTACATATTTTGAGAATTGAATTAGTTCTTGTATTTGTTATAAAAGGTATATTTTAAAGTGAAAAGGTAAGTAAATTTGATAAGTAAGTCAGTAAGTTGAGTCTTTTGTTTTAAATGTTATCACATGCATTGAAAGCTATATTGTGAACTTGTTATTTAGTAACTATTATAATTATTTAAATTCAGTTATTGGAAAATATTTATTTTGATTTATTGTAACTTATAATTTTTTTGATATTTTTAATTAGCTTGCTTGAGCTTGATGTTTAATCATTTATATTTTTTATTATTTGATTAATTTCTTAAATATATCTTAAAAATAGCAATAATATTAATCCATACATTTTTTATGTAACAGTCATTTCATTGTATTTAATTTATTAACAGTTGCAAGCAGAAGATAGCGATGAGGAAGAACAGTATGCTTTAAGCGAGAACTGGGAGTTCCAGCGCTCAAGTAGACGCTGGTCTCGAATTCCCTCTCTGAATGACGATGCTGGAGAAATCCCACCAAATATCCCTCCTCCGCCTCTCGCAAATCCCACTGCTTCTGGTCATTCATTTGTTCCAAAAGGGCGAAAGTACTTAAGTCCCGAAGAAGCCTATTGCAGTAGCCATGATAGCGTTTTCATTGATGATCAAACCAGCAGTCCTGATACTCATCGTCGCAGCAAACATGACAAGATGTCTCATTCCGGTCTCATTGGAGATTGCAGTCCTGGCTCAAGTTCTGGATCAGGCACTCTTAGTCTGGCATCTGAAGAGACCAAAGAACGCAAAAGTTTGCGTCGAAGCGGAAGCGATAGGGTCAAAGAAGGTGCTAAAGCTTTATTGAGGCGAATGGAGAGCTTAAAAGGTAAGCGCAAGAAGAAAGCAGAATCTAAGAAAGCTCAAAAGGAAGATCTGCCTCGCAATGGAAATGATGGCAGTTCCTCAAGCAGTCTGACCTCTTCACCACAGTTTCGAAGGTCTCATAAGCCGGAGATATCTCGTCCAGATTTGCTACTAGGAACGTCATTGCAAATACATGATATTTTCTCACACACAAATTTGGAAGATGTTGGCGCTCATAGTGATTCTGAATTGGGTTCCTTATCCTCCCAGTCACTAGCTGGTGTAAGACAACTTCAGTCGTGTTTTGCTGCTGGAACTTCTGTTACTATAACTGCTCCTCAAGAAGATCTTTCTGCAAGTCATGAAGAAGAGCAAAATGAACCAAAATCTGAAGATAACACAAGTGGAAATTTCCTGCTTCCAATTCCAGGATGTAGCCAAGCACAAGACAGCAGTAATAGAGGAAGCTTTTATGATAATGTATCCGCACCAATTGTTGTATTTAAAGATTGGTTTACTGACTGCTTGGATGAGAATTCTTGCAGAGATCCTTGTAAGTACTTCTAATGAACTTTTTTATATAAATTTATAGTTTTACTATTTTATTAAGACTACAGTACTATTTTTACAATTTCTTATTTTGACCTAAGTAAAATTCTATCTTGAAAAGTACACATGTACTAAATATTTAAGACCTGATTGCTCCACAATATGTATTTTAAAATTTTAATGAAAAATTATCTTGAGGAAGTATTACATAAAAATCTTAAATAACTACTATAGGTAAATTTGACTTGCTTTTTTTGTAGCCAAAGGAGAAGCATCAGGTATTGATAGAAGTTTTTTCCAAAACCAAGAAGATGGGGACATAATCATAATTAATAAAGAAAGACGAGACTCTGGTGTTGGTTCCTCTTTGACCAGGTAGGTTCCAATACACTGTGTGCATTTTAAACTAAAAGTAATAATTTGCAATGGGAAAGTATCAAGGTAACTATTTAATAATATTTTAATATTACCTTACTTCCTTATCTTTAGTTTCACTATTATTTAGTAAAGATTGTATAAAAACTATTGTAAATAGGCTAAAAATATTGAGTGGATATTTAGGAAGATAATCAAAATTCTTGTTGATTGATTAAATAAGTTTTTATCTTTGAATTCAAATTTACAAATAAGTTTTAAGTTAGGTTATGTGTATTTTAATGCATTTCCCATACAAAACTTTACGTTCAGATATTTAATTAATATGTGTTTTTTTCTATTTTAGAGGAATTACTTATCAGCAAACACCATGGCATTGTTTTCCTCTTCACAACCCTACTGATGCAGGAGCTATTGCTGTGCCATTGCATATATCTGATCTAACTGTGCCACAGATTTTACTTCTGCGAAAATTATCGCTTCTGAAATTAACAGGAGTTATGGAAAAATATTCACCATCTAGCCGAACTGGTTGGAGCTGGGGAGTGTCCAAGTTCTTATTAGGTCGAATCCGCAACCCTGATTACAAAGGTAGTATGCAATTTATTTTTTACTTTTTTGATTACAAATTAATACCATTCCATTAATAACAATATATGTTCGCTCTTTGTTAAATGAATAAGAAAATAACAGTTCTATTTAAGTATCTGTTTTTATTTATAATATTGTTAAACTCTAAAATTACTGTCTTACAAACTTTGAAATAATTGAACCAGCTATCAGCAGTTAAAATTAAATCCCCATTTTCTTTTTATAAAACAAAATTTTATAACTCTTCAATTAGCTATGAGAGTACAATGTATAATTGGGTGTCCATAAATTATGTGAGGTGTTTTGGTGATTTTTTTTACCCTCCTTTAATCTTGCATTTTATGTTTCAAAAATTTTACTTTTACTGTAAATGAATATGCTAAGTTGCAAAGTATTTCTCTTTTTCATTCTCTGTCACAAGGTTTCTATTTGTACGCCTTTGTACAATTTTTAAATGAGGTTTCCTCTCTTTTACTCTTAGCCAAGTTCCTAGTTAGAGATATGCATAATAAATATTATAGTTTAAGATTTTTCCCCATATTTAACTTTTTTCTACTGTTTTTTGCATTCTCTCCCGCCTTAATTCAGCCTGGTTCTCTCCCCTCCTGAACTTCACATAATGTATGGCACTTGTCCATATTTTTAATGTTAATTGAAAACATTAATTCTTTTTACCCATTTATTACTACTTAGATAAAGTTGCTTTTGGTGTTCCATTACTGTTGATACTACAAAGAACTGGACAACCTTTGCCTGCTACAATTCAAGCTGCAATGCTACATATCAAAAAGACAGCTTTGGATGCTACTGGCTTGTTTCGAAAGTCTGGTGTAAGATCTCGAATTCAAAACCTGAAGGCTGCAAATGAGGCAAATGCTGAGGCAGTAACCTATGAGGATCAACAAGCCTATGATGTTGCTGATATGATCAAACAGTATTTCCGAGAGCTACCAGAAGTACTTCTTACAAATAAACTGTCGGAAACATTCATCAGCATTTTTCAATGTAATCATAAATTCAGTATTTTATTCGAATTATTATCTCTAAAAAAAATATATTAATTTTAAGATTGATTTGGTTTTTTAAGGTTTTCAGGTTTTTTGGAACTTATTACCTAATTTTTAATTTACTACTAGTAATTGATAATTAAATAAGATAGTTTATTTTGGCTTAAACCTTTAAATGTAGTGTATTTAGAATAACTAGCATCTAATTTGTTCATAATACTTATACAAAAAAATTTAATGAAGTATGTATAGAAGCACCTCAATACTTGTGAGAAAACAATTTGCAGATTTTAAATCATACAGATAATAATCATATAAAAACAGAAAAATTAAAACTAGTTTCTTAAATATAACTGTTAATAACCGCATTCTTCAAAGCTGTTTATAAAAAAATTGTTCTAAGAAATCAACATTTGATTTGGTTGTTTTTACATTTGAAATTTGTAAAGGTTTTTTGTAATTGGGGTTCTGTGTCTACTCTACTCCATAACTTAAATTTTTTTATGTCGTGTTTATTTCCAGTTGTTCCTGAAGAATTACGATTTGATTCTATGCAAGCTGCTCTTATGCTGATGCCAGATGAAAATAGAGAGGTGCTTCATGCATTAATAGAGTTCCTTCATGAAGTTTGTCAATATTCTGGCTTAAATCAGGTAAATTAATTTTTTCAATATATATTATTTATATTAAATCTTTAGGGGCTCTTTTTTATAAAGTTATCTGTTTTGGAAATTTGTTAAACAATTTTCTGTACTATCCCTTTTAGGGAATTGAAAATCAAACACAAACATAAGAATTTGCACCAAAATAAGTAAATGAAAGTATCGTGTAATGCTTTACTAAGAACATGTGTACTATAATCATTTTGTTATGCCTTTACTATGAACCAGAATAGATATAATTTTGCTACGAACCCCATGACCTCATGCAAATGTCATTTAAAGTTTTATTATGACAACAGTTGTTTGTTTGCAAATAATTCAGAGAGCTTTGATTTTAAGACAGATATTACACTAATTGTTGTGCCTAGTATGTTTGCTAAAGTCTTTCATCTTTCAAACTCTAGTTTTCTTGAAAATCTCTGTAAAATCTTTCTCAATATCTCATTACAAATATTTGAATATTTATTTTAAGTAAAACATTGTACAATAGAACTGTAGTAATTATAAGCTATGACACTATAAATAAATACTATTATTGTTTACGAGAAAGATATAAAATAATTTAATTTGAAAAGTTTTGGTTTGTGCTTTTCTGCACATTTTCCTTAAAATTAATCTATGAACAAGTCACAGAACAAAGCACAGATGCTTAAAAATATTTCATTGTTACTTAAGTTGCTGTAACTAAGTTTGACTATATTTATGTTCATTAATCTATTAATTTTTTTTTCAGATGACAGCTACTAATATAGCAGTATGTTTTGCTCCGTCTTTGTTTCACATGACTGTGCCACGTAGTTCAAGTTCTAGTCCCCGTCGAAGGAAAACAGTTGGAATTCCTGATCTAAGAGAGCTAAATGAAAATAGAGCTGCATCTGAGTGTCTAGCTTGCATGGTCGAAAACTGTGAAACACTTTTCACAGTGAGTTTATTTGATCTCATTATTCTAACTGTTACTTTTTTAAAAATATTAATTGAAATTATAAGTCTAGATACATTTTAATGACATATATTTTAACTCATGTTTGGTTAATAAAAAAATTTAATTTTTTTTATAGATACCTCCTTCAGTCATAGCTCAAAGTCGAATTTCATCTGCTTCAAATTATCGCCCAGCATCTTTGGAGGATTTCTCTTCTTATATATTCAATGGACAAAGTGGGTGGATAGGATATATTGAAAATTGTATCCAAATATTTCTCAAGGGTAAAAACCGAAAACATTTTTGGTTTCACTTTGATTTAAATTTATACTTTAAATGCTATTTTTTTAATTTTTTAACTTTAAATATATTTATAGACATTTAGTAGTTAAAATGCTCTTGCATATCAAAAATGTACCGGCTACTGCAGAATTTCTTTTATACAAAATTTAAATGACATTTTTAAAATTATTCTGATTAAGATTGTTAAAAAAAAGTCTTATTTTTTTCAATACACGGTACTTCATTTTTTAATGTTTTGAATGTTTGATTGGTTGGAAATGCTTAGTTTTTGTAAATATTTCTTATGATAAGGATTGCTGGCAATATCTCAACAGTTATCAGCAATATTACCAATGGTAAATAGCTAGGATAAAATAGCATACTAATGATAAATAGTTTACCAAAGATAAATAATCTTCAAGTAAAAAGTATTTATTGAAAGCTGAGATTATAAAAGTTTTTTTTTTTTAATACTATTCAAATTTTAGGAAGCCAAAGACAAATTCAAAGGTTGGAAAGCACTCTCACAAACTGATCACGTGGAACTAGCTTACAAGAAGGTTCAAGATGAGCATCCATTGAAACTCTGGAAGGTTTCCACTGAAGTGGAAGCCCCACCTATTGAACTTCTCAACAAACTGCTCAGAGAAAGGTTTGAATGCTGATTTTGTAGTTGTTCTTTTAAATTATTTTTCTAATATAGTCAAACTTGATTACAATTACCTTGTTTACAACTTCAACTTGTTTTTTAAACCAGAAACATTTGGTTCCATGACTTGCCCATAGTCGTTAATGTTGTATCTTACTTATAACGATAGTTTTCAATTTACTCCTCGGTTTAACACTATAAATATACGTTTATATGATATCCCAAATGCATTAACTTTTTTTTCATTCTTCCTTCACTAATATTTACAAAATATTTTGACTAAACTACTATATTAATAGCATATAGGGTTAACGTTGATTCAATAGATGTCATTTTATAACTTTGATTAGTAATATGGGAACATAATATGTATTTAACATGATTTCATGCATTTAATATTCAGCCTTGTTAATAACGTTGCCTGTTTACAATGGCATAAGCATTGTGGTTCCTTGAATGAGACTATAACCAGGTTGTACTATATTTAATTTATACAGTAAATGTGTCAGGTTATTAAACATGATACACAATTGTAATCTTTTTTTTATATTATAGACACTTGTGGGATTCTTCATTCATGAGATCAAGAGTTATAAGTCGTTTGAACAAAAACAGTGAAGTGTTTCAATATGTGACTGAAAACTTAGCTCCTCGCCCTCCAAATGATTATGTGCTTTTAAGGTAAGGGCGATTTTCCTTTTAGTGCTTTTTACAAATAAATTCCAGGGCATCTAAATGTAAATTTGCTGTAATATCATGACCTGGCAACAATTGTATTGAAAATAAATATTTTGGGCTCAGTAATCCATTATATTTGTGCATTCTAAAAACCACAAAATTTAACAATTAATATGGGTCATTTATAAATATCAGCAAAAAGCTTTTTGCTACATTCTGTGGATCTGCACAGTAATTATTTATTTAAATGCTAATTTATTATTATTCCAACATTTTGCACAGTTGTAAGGAAATACTGGAACAAATTATAAGCAAAATATTTAAATAATTGTAACTACCGTCAGTGCGGGTAACTTTGGCCAAAATCATAGTTTTTTTTACAAAAGAAGAAAAATTTAACTACAAAAACGATTTAAACACAAAAAAATCATTATGCATTCTAAGTATTGTACTTTTAGGAATAATTTTCGAACATTTTTGTTGAATTTTATAAATTAATAAAAAATTGGCATTGCTTTAAAAAATTAGGACACTGTTAAGAGCCGGGCGGGTAACTTTGGCCACCCATGAAATACATAAGAAACATACTTTTTAACATCATTAAAGCCTGTGTTACCGAATTAAAAAACAATATTAAAACGTTTAAACCAAAAAATAACAAAGTTATAAGACATTATAGTTATTAAAAATTGCATATAACTTAACATTTACATTGCAGTGCATCGTGGAATGGCATTACACGATGAATACTAGTATTCCTTGTCGCTTAAAAGAAAAATAAACTTCTATTTTAATAAGGAAAAAGAACTTTTTTGAAGCAAGATTTAATAACAAATATTTTTATAAAAAGCAAACGATTTTATTATGAAAGGGAAAAGAAATAATCTATTCATAATTAGGAATCTGAAAATGTTTACCTTTCGACATTTGCGATTTTGAGTGGTATACGTTTTTTGCATTATATCTTTATCTTTTTAATGTTTAAAAGTGTGAGATTTTTTTTAAATATCTAAAAAATGAGTAATCATAAAAGTAAGAATTTTTCAAAAGTAGTTAAACAGAATACACTTTTACATAATTTTTTTAAAGTGCAAAGTTCCATAAAGAAATATTTACATCTATGGCCAAAGTTACCCGCATTCATCGGCAAAAGCTTCCCAATTACAAATATTTTAGAATAGCATAAAAAGTTTTCAACTTAGAATCAAACAAACGGTGTAATATTCTTCCCCATAAATAAAATAATCGAATAGAGTGTTTTATATAAATATTTTCAGTGTTCTTTTAAGTGTTCCAGACAAAAGTTGGAAGAGATAGATTTTTGTAATTTTATGCTCGTAAGAATGAAAACAGCATTTGAAGTATTGCCAGATTTAGAATTAGAACTTTTTTTATATGAAATGAAAGGCGATGTTTCCACCTTTCCAAAAATGTAAAACAATTGAAGATGAGATCATTTTATGAAGAGAAATTAAGAAACAAATCTTTTTCCGACGCGTGGCCAAAGTTACCCTCCGTGGCCAAAGTTACCCGCTTTGACGGTATTGATGTCACTCTCCTGCTTTCATTTTTGATTTCCTGCAATTTCATGGGTTGTTTTGACTTTACTTGCAAAATAAGCATTTTTTTGTTGGCTGATATTCTATTTTTGAGTTCTTTACATGCAACTTGTTTTTATTTCTGCTATTTCGTTAACTTTGTTGGTTTATTTTTCATTGAACGTCAAGTAGGCAAAGCATTACCGAAACATCGATGTTGTTGGAAAACTACGATTTAAATGATATTTTGTCTAATGGAGTCTTGTAGAAAAATTAAAATGCCTTTGAATCACATCATTATTAATTACCCCAACATAATTTTTAATTTAATTGTCCATTAATATAAGTTGTTTTATCGGATGTAATTTTATATATTTTTTTTAGCCATCATGGTTTGTATGTGAACGTATAATATTCCATTGCAGGTCCTGGAGAACTGATTTGCCAAAGGGAGCTTGTGTGCTCATTGAAACATCAATTGAACATTCTGAAGCTGAAAATATTCCTTACAGCGTTAGAGCTCTGGTGTTAGCTTCACGCTATTTGATTGAACCATGTGGCTCTGGAAAGTCTAAGATCACTTACATTAGCAGGGTCGATACTAGGTACTTGAGAAATCCTTAAATACTACTACTGAATAAACTTTTTATGATTCAATTTTAAAATAAATACTATTTTCAAGATTGTTTTATATACATACTCTGATCACCATTAATGCAACACTCATAGTATACAGTAGGCTTTTATTTTAGAAAAGAGCTGAATTAATTTAACGTGGACTTGTAAAAAAATACTAATTATAATTTGTTTTTAGTTAAAATTATAACTATTTTTATCTTGTCTGTGTATATTGTTTAAAATGCTATAAGAAACCCTTTTTTTTAAAAAAAACTCTATTATCCTACTTATTGTTTTTTTTTAAAGAAATATTTTGTCTAGATTTAAAAACTATGGTAAATCCAACATTTTAACTTATTTTACAGAGGACGTTCCCCTGAGTGGTACCACAGAGCTTACGGGCAGCTCTGTACCCTTTTGCTGGTGAAACTTCGCAATTCCTTTCCTTGCACTCTTGCTGAAGGACCGGAAACAAAAGTTTAATGACCAAATTGCTGAAAAGAATGGATACCTGTAATTTAATTATTACAGTTGAAATGTGTTGCATGATAATTTGAAGTGTTTAGAAGTAGAATGAATTACCCTCAAATGAAGTTTGAATTGATTTCCTCTTAAACAGAGCTGTTTTAAAGTTAAATATTTTAACCTTCATTATGGATTGCTTCATTCTGCTCTTACCATTTCAAATGTTTGTGAAATAAAGTTTTAAAATTTTAATTTTGCTTTATAAAGAGCTAGTCAAATAGTCTCAAAATTAGATACTCATAATTTATTCTAATTTTAAGATACGTTCTGCAGTAATTGACGTGTGAATCCATTTGCAATACTTATCACACTTTTAAAAAAATTGCCAAATTAAGTTATTCACGTTATTGGATAGATAAAAGTAGTGTGATTATTCACTGCTTCTATGACCTTTTTACAAAAATTATTTTAAATAACATACTTAAAAAAAATTGTTTTGAAAATTGTTTTTGTCAATTACTGGGATAGTCACCTTGTATTTTTTTTATTTCACTGCATATAATGTTCAATTAATTTTTTAATTTATTTTTTAAATCTTGCTTTTTAATGTAAATTTATGTGCTCTGAATTCTAAGCACAAGGAACTTTCTTCTAAAAGATTATATTTGCAACTTGTGTTTTGTTCAAAGTTAAGTTTAACATATTTTAAAAGAAAATATGTAGAATTGCATGAATTATCGAAATTGTTTGCTTCATGTTATAAATTTCAGTTGAAAGTGAACATTTTGAATGCATGTATTGTTGTTTTATGCAATATTGTATTGCATGGCTCTACAAAGAGATGTTGCATGAAGTTGAGTAGCTAGTAAATAATGGTATTGTGTTAGATGATCATTTTGCACAACTGACATCAAATTTGATTGCTTTAATAATGTCATTAAGTAGTCCATTACAAACAGCTGCTAATGCAGATGCTGTGTATGCATTTATTTTTTTTATTTTAACTGTCTGTAAATTTACACAAAAATCAAATTTGATGTCTTTTCATTAAAAAAAAGTCTATATCTTCAAGAGAATTTTATAAAAGTTCTTCAACCCATATAAAAGCTATTTAAAGCATGTTTGTATTTTAAAATATATAATACAAAGTATATTAAACAGAGTTTATAACCAAGTTCAAGCTTAAATCTTCCTATCCACAAATTTACATTCCAGCCTATTTAATTATCATTGCGCACAAAATTAGTTTGAGAATTTTAGCTGCAAATCACAAATTGAATTCACTATTTTAGTTATACAGATTGCTGAATAACTATTAAGATTTTATTGATAAAATCAATTAAACATTGTGTAACCAATCTCTATATCTTGGAAAATTTAGTTGTTTATTGTTGGCAAATGGAACTTCAGAAATACTATCATAATTAGAATTTCAAATGAATGACCATGGTTTTAAGTTTCCAAATGTTTTTCAATTCGGACACTTGTTAAAGAATTTTGTTTATTAAATTATTAAGAATATTTAAGTAAAATGTTAGGATCTAGTAATACATAATTTGCTTCATTTTTAATTTTCACAAAAAACTGACTCGATCAATGCAATTCAAGACTTTTTTCATTTGTAATATCAAATTATTTCTATTCTATTTCTACATTGGAAAATATTCTGTAGTTATTTCATTCCTATAGTGCATAAAAAAATATGTGAAACATTTTATTTTATGTTATTCATGTGATGAATTTTTGAGTCTACATATCTAACTGCATTTATGATTCCTACTTCCTATTGCACAAGTCCTGGTAACATTAGTAACTGAGGTTTTACTGTTTCACCATTACGCAAGTTCCATTTGCCTAAATATTTATTTAATATGGCTAGTTTGCAAGGGTTTCGCATGGTTAGACAATGTCTATGTGTTTGGTAAATGTTGGGAGTCGGGGTAGAAATGCAAATCCCCTGCTAGGAAGTTTTGTAATATATACAGAATTTTAAAATTTTATGGTGCAGATCCAGTTACGGTTGAATGTACCGATTTTGGAGCTTATGAAAAATTATGAATCTTATACAGTTTCTAGGTATGGTTAAGCTAGAAAAAGTTATTAAATAAATAATGCACTGTAAACTTTGAAAGTGAAGCTTCTGCTATGTTAACTTACTGGGAGATCTGTCACTTTTCCTTGCACTGTGCAATGAATAGAATATATATTACAAAAGAAAAAATATAATGGAAATAGTATATAATTATATGAATGGAAGATTTAAATACATATATTATACCATAAAAGAATAAGATTTAAAAAAAAGTATGAAAATTATTTTTGAAAATGTATACAATTTATAAGTTTTCAATTTTTATTGATAACTTGTATTTTTAACAAAAAGTTAGTTTAGGCAAAATATATTTGAAGTATTCATTCATAAATACTGAAACTTATCCTGCTATTATTAGTTTTTTAAATAAACACTTCAATTTCAAGCAGGTCACATGGAAAAATTTGTATTTTTGCACAAATATGTCTTGCATCAATTATGCACATGTATATATTTTCTTTCCCATATGTAGATATATGTATGTACACTCTTTAAAATGATATTTGATTGAGATTTCATTTTGAGGTTGGAGCTTTTTTTTAATGATGGGTATTGTAATTTATGTTCTTCAGTTATACTGTTATATTGTTATTATAGTTTATACTCGCATGTCAACCTTTTTATGTTTAATGTCTTGCCAATAAGACATAAATTTATCTTATAATCTTTGACCATTGGCAGTAATTAAAACTGTAATTAAGATTAAATGGGTAATTTTTTTTCTATAAGCACTTTTTGTTTTTAAACAATCGTTTTAGCTGCTAAGACTTAAGACATGATCACCTTCATACCAGACATACATAAAAATATCTTCCGCTAAATCCCCTCTAAACAACAGAGGATTATGCTCTTCTATTACATTGATTTCATTTTCAGGCTTTGTAATTTGACTATGGTTAAAAATTATGTTGCCTGTATCCATGCTTAGCTCTAGTAGAATGTTTGTAAAAATAAACTTAACCCTCTCCACAACAGCAAGAACCATTAATCATTAACTTATTTCTTCAATATGAATATTTTTATAATAAATTGTAGCCACTGTATTCTTGATTTCCATTTTAAAATGTATTAAATAACAATTTGAAGCTATTTTTTTAAAAGCATATTTTATATACTTTAGTAATTTATATAATTTATAAAAGTATGATTTATATTTTGCTCCCCTGAGTAGCATTTTTAAACTATTCTTTAGTTGAATACTATCTGTACATACAAATATATTAGTATAGATCATGAATGTTTTACTATATGTTCAGTGTAAAACTGTGGTTGTGACATTACTTTCCATATTCAACTATATTGCAGGGGTATAGCTAGATTTTTTTTTTCTCGGGAAGGGCTGAGCCCTTCAAACTTTTAATTTGAATTTTTTCATTTGAAAAAAAAATATCTTTGTGTTTTGTAAAAAGTTCTGTATTTTGAAGGAGGCTGCAGCCACTTCACCCCTATGCTGGCTATGCTGCTGAACCATTGTTAATATTGTAATGTTTATTTTGTAAAGCATATCTATAAATGTTTCATTTAAATACTCTGAGTTAAAGTACAGAAATGTAGTGCAAGTGGAATATAATTTGTTCTATTTTTCTTATACTTTTGATAGCTGACAATGAAACTTTTCTACATTCCTTTAAACATTTCAAAATATACTTTATTCCCCTTTTGTAAAAAAGCATTTGATTAGTATTGATTTAATTATAACTATGGCGCCTTTTAAAATTAAGTTTTTAAGATATTGAAAATATGTTTTTATTATTTTACTTAATTTGTAAATATTTTATATATTAAAGGGGAAATATAGCGGTAACCAGGTCTCCAAACCAAAGTCTTCCTTCTGTGTTAATCTTATGGGGAACAAAATTTCTAAACCAAATTACTCTGACTATTGAATATTTTGACAAACAATTTAACTTCGATTTGTTTTCCATTGAATTAACATGGAAGATTTCACTTTAGAGATCAGTCATCCGCTCTCCTCTCCCTTTAAAGAAACTTACTCAACTATTTCTTAAAGGTCTGTACTAGTTTCTTGTAAAAAAAAAATGTAGACAAAGTACAGACTAGTGCTACTGAACTTGGAACATGTTTAATCACTATGTTTTGCATATGATTTGATTGTTTTTATTTTGTAAAATATAATTTCTTTTCTGTATTATATTCCGTAAAATGTATATCATCCTGTATGTAAATGTTTGTTCAATAAATGTGCTGAAA